>JAPMOP011165488.1:0-10641 GCA_029874735.1 Cobitis vettonica | reverse complement strand
TGGATTTGAATTTGTCCATCGAGATCTGATTGGATCATTTGAAGTTGGGTCGTGTTGCTAATTGCTAATCGTTGTGATCTTCTCCTGGACACCACCCACCTGCCATACCATATGACCGGAAGTAAAGAGAGATCGTTTCGAGGAGGGAACGAGATTTGCGTTTTTGATTAAAGATTATGAGGGCACATGATTTTTTTTTTAAATAATGAAGCACAGATATAAGTCATTTGTAAAAAATACTACAATATTCCAAAACAAATGATAGTTTTTCATTTCAATTTCATTGCGACTTTAAAAATATATATTTTACTAGCCTTAATGAAAAACAAATTACCTTTTGGTGCAAATTGCCGGCTCTACCTACACTGACATTTTTACACTTGCTAAGTGTGTCCCATCGGGTGAATAATTCTACATGCACACTTGAGATCTTCAAGCCCACTAGAACACTTGGGCCAAATACAGGAAATAGATCATATAAGTAAGTAGTCAAGTGATCAAGTACAAAGACCGCAAGTGGGGGTATTTGGACGCAGACTAAATTTGGTGGAGCCTGCCGTCGCCATCTTGGCAGCGCTTTAAAAAATGGGCAAAGAGGTGTAACGTGTGTGGAGCTGAGGTGCTTGGTTTCTGAAACCACACCCATACCTCAACAGTAGTGACAGCAGCGGCAATCAACCTGTCACTCAAGTGGTCACGCCCTTAATTATGCAAAACTTTAAGGCTTAATATAATTTAAACAAATGAGTAACAAAGAAATTCACCTTTTTACAGTTGTCATGAAGAGCAAAATGACCTATTTAGACCAAAAAGGTACATATTTATTTGTAAAGTTGGCCATTTTAAAATGGGGGGTCTATGGGATTGACTACCTTTTGGATCCAGCCAAATTGCAGTTTAATCCACTTCAGTGTTGGCTTCTCGAGAGACTAGAAGGTTGCCCTTTGATTGTGAGACTTTTCTCTCCCAAACAGGCCGAAGAGAGCAGTCCAGATTTTCTCATGATTTGACTTTTTAAGTGCCTGCTAAATTACTGTTTACTTAGTAAAGAGAGACATTTCATTTGGTCTATCAGACGCCAAGTAAAACCTCACCCGACTCTGCCTGCAGTACTTCAGAAAATACTTGAAAATCTCTTCTGTAAATTAAATCCCAGACTCAAATGCAGTTTGCACAATAAATACAATCTTTAATATTTTCTCATGGCCGACCGAGACCTAAGGAGCCACACACTGAGCAACTCTCTTGTGAATTTTTAAGATGGTTTGTTATCTGGTTTGTGGTGAGAGTGATGACTCACATGTGCTTCCAGTTGCACTGCGACTATATCATCACGTTGTTTCAGCTCAACACATGGAAAATGACACCACAACTAGAATGAGTTACTGGTTTGCACTGAGATAGATCTTCACAAGAAAATGGCTCCCGCTCTGCACATATAAACACACATTCAAACTGCAGCCATTATGTTGCCATATGACACAGTACCGTGACTGTTTCATCTGTGGCAGGATTTGTCATTAAAAACGCATTTCCACTGCCACATTCAATTCGTTCAGATTTACTTTATCCATCATCATCTTTGGAGGCTTCAGATGTGAAATGAGTTCTGTGGCATTTTCATTTTAAGTAGATGCACGGAGTTTGATAGAGCAGACAAATCAAACAAACCAGATATTGGGATTTTAATACGTAAGGTTCGTGACTGCATTTAAAATGGATTAGATAGTCTTGTTTTCCAGTAGAAACATCTAACCAAGGTGGATTTAGATAAGAAGCATATTTGCATACAATATTAAGAATGGTTTGAGAGTTGATGTGCATATAAGTGAATATATGTTTAAGTATAAGCTTAAATAGATGCACCAATGCACATACCTTACACAAAACATTCATGGTGTGCATCTAGAGATAAAACAATGGCTCTGATATATTTTAAGATATGTCAGTGAAAGCTGTTCCAGTAAAGACAGCTTAACCATGCATTTAAGTCTGTGACTTGGCTTAATCACTGTCCAGATAACCACCCCTATATGTATTAGTGGTGCTGGTTAACGCAAGACCAAACCTTTGGTGCTATGGAGAGGTTGTCTTCATATGTGAACTTTTTTCCTAAACCTTAAACTTTCTTAATGTAATGTGCTGCCACTTGGTTGTCACTTAGTGGGTATTATAATGGGTAAAACATGTATCAATCACCTCTTACATTTTAATTTTTCATACAAAATCTAGTTTAAAATAAAAAAATTCATTTCTAATTTCCATTGTTGAATGTCTCTACAGGCGAGGATAAACATGGGATCTGGAGAGAAGGTTCTGACCTCTGCAATGGGTCTGCAGCTCAATAACGTTCTGGACCGTCACGTATCTCTTGCTCTGAGAGACTCCAAACTCACCATGGAAGTGGACAGCCTATACACAACCTTCATTTCAATGGAATCGGACGAGGACCTGAACATCGACCAGGGTGTGTTCCTTGGAGGCGTGAAAGACTTGGATGTGGAGTACCTGAGCACAGCTGTGCCTTCTTTGCGAGGCTGCATGAGCAATGTTATGTTTGAGTCTCACGATTTTGATATTCTGGCTTCAGCAGCCACAGTCTGCTATGACACTAAGGAGAGCTGTAGCAGTGAGTTTGAGGCAGGAGATGGAGAAACCACCAGCTTCATCAGCCCTGAATCATTCATTTCTTTCCCTACATGGACCAGAACCAGCTCTGACTCCCGCATCCTGGAGATGCTCATGAAGACGACCATTGAGGATGCTCTGTTGGTCTTCCACCCGGGACAGCAGGCAGATTTCATTGCAATAGGAATGATGGGAGGGTTCTTGAAAGGTGTGATCGATCTGGGGAGTGGAATGCATGTACTGGAGAATGTGGAAGTTAAAGTAGATGACGATCAGTGGCACAGAGTCCAAATTCAGGTAAATCGCAATGAGTTCCAGATAAATGTAGACAGTCAACCTGTTTCGCTCCCTCTAAATGCGTCAGAAAAGTTGGATCTGTTGGGAAACCTGTACCTAGGAGGCATTCAAAAGAAGATGAAGGATGTGTTTCAGGATGATTATTTGATTCGTGTGGAGGAGGAGATCACAACCGAATCTTTTATTGGGTGTTTAGGAGAAATCAAGGTGAATCAGAAAGATAGAAGCCTGCAGGATGCTTTGATTACTAAAGATATTCACGTGAAATGTGAAGGGGACTATGACTACTCTGCTTACGATGATATAGAGACGACAACTACCCCTCCAGTAAGAATCACATATGTTGACATTAATCTTGACGAAAGGCATTGTTTACCTACAAAGGACTTGCCAGAGATCTTTCACAATGTTTCCAAGCTCTTGGAAATCACTCCACTGCTGGTTCCCGAGGGAGGAGAGGCCCTTATTGACATTTTAAACCTAAATCCAACGTTCAATCTAAACGAGCAAGGTGTTCGTCAGTCTCAGATAATCTTTTCTCTGGTAAGCGATCCCTGGTATGGGGTGGTCGATATGAACATTAACACAAGACGCACAAAGAAATTTACACTTCTTGATGTGTTCAACAGGAAAATTAAATATCTCCATGATGGCAATGAAAAGTATAATGATCAAATTGAGCTGGAAGTGATTGCACATGGCACTAATCTCCCAGAGTGCCTGAGTGCTGCACACAAATATATACTCCCAGTAGAGATCATCCCTGTGAATGACATTCCTCAGCTCAGTATGGGCGACATCTCAGTCACGGCTAATGGACGCACACGCCTGAGCCCAAACCTTATCCGAATCTCAGACTCAGATAATCGGTGCGATGACCTCAAAGTCACAGTCACATCAGACCCAACTCCCGCTGGATATCTGGAAAATGCTAACCATCCAGGAACCAGTATAAGAGAGTTCACCTGCCGACAACTGAAAGAGGGAAACATCTACTACATCCACAAAGGAGGGACAGTGACAGAACTTAACCTGCAGGTCTCGGATGGAGATTTGATTAGCCACTCATCCACATTTAAGTTAGTGATTACCCAGCCACAGATGAATCTTGTTACCAATACTGGACTTCTGCTTACTCAAGATAGCACTGACTTTATTGGAATACAGCATTTGGCCATTTCTGCAACTCCAAAAACTGGCGACGTTACATATTACGTCACTCAGCCACTTAGATATGGGCAACTGCAGTTGATCTCAAAAAGTGAGGTACCAGAGACAGTAACACTTTTTCATCAATCTGATCTGGAGCAGAACAGACTGAGATACGTTCCCAACACCACAGTTGACCTTGAGAACACAGAAACAGAGTTTATTCATTTCAACGCACAGCTTGGGCAGGTCATCCTTCAAAACAACACTTTTATTATTAAGATCATGCCCACCCATGTAAGAATGGCTAAAATGGGTCCTCTCCATGTTGAAGATGGAAAGCAAAATGTCATTGGGCCAGAGGAATTAGAAGCTTTTGTGAGAGTAGCTAACAGGATTGATCCAAGATCAATTAGGTACATGATTAAGAAGCGCCCAACCCAGGGAGTCTTGATGTTGGTTAATAAAGAGCTATCTGAGGGTGAGAGCTTCACCCAACAAGACATACTCAATGGTTACATTAGTTATAGTCCCCGTATTCGCAGAGCTGTTGATTTCGAAGATCACTTTCAGTTTAATGTACTGGTAGACAATCAAGCCTCCAGATTATACACATTTCCTATCAAAATCACGGCTGATTCAGATGCCCCTGCCTTAACTAATGAGATATTGGTGGTTTTGGATGGCAAAGAGAACATTTTAAACAAGGAATATCTCTGGGTTCAAACCTCCAACTCAACAGATTTTGTGTATAGAATTGCCCAAGATCCCAAACACGGTCGTCTTATCAGAGAATCTCCACCGGATGTGCAAAGGTTTGAGGGTGCAATTAGGGTTTTCAGTAATGAGGATCTGCTCTTGAACAGGCTGGTTTATAAACACGATGGATCAGAGACCACCCATGACCAGTTCACTTTCTTGGCCTTTGCTGCCACGGAGGACAATGGTTGGCAGGATGAGGGTCATGAGGTACTGAAGGGGGTGTTTCACATTGCACTACAAACCAAGAATGACCATCTGCCTCAAAGGGTTATCGACAAACCTTTTAACGTAATAAGAAATGGCCAGCGTTTATTAACTACTGATGACATCCTCTTCAGTGATGATGACTCTGACTTTAATGACACTCAACTCATTTATGTCCGAGCGGGAATTCTTTCAGGAAACATAGTCTCATCTGCAGACCCTACACAACATCTTTTTCGCTTCACCCAGGCCGACCTGAGAGATGGGAAAGTTTCGTTCGTCCACCATGGGGCAGACCGAGAGCGATTCCAACTTCAAGTATCTGATGGTTTGCACAAGACAGCAGCTGTGCTTCAGGTTCAAGCAGGTGACCCTTATCTACGTATATCCAACAATACCATGGTGGTCATGGATCATGGTAGCACCAAGACTTTGAACACCAGTCTGCTGAGTGCAGAGTCCAACATGGACATTAGAAGTGCAACTGAGATCATTTATGAGGTGACTTCTGCTCCCAGTAATGGTAGGATTATAGTCAGTGGGATTGAATCGTCAACGTTCACGCAAGAAGACCTTAAGAAATGTGTGGTCTCTTATGAACACAATGACCAGAGCCTTAGCTCTAAAGATTCCTTCACGTTCACCGTGCACGCCAAGGATTTGTCCACAGAGGGCACTTTCAAAATTAAGATATTCAAGAAAGGCTACCTATCAGAGCCAGAGGTTTTGGCAAACCAGGTGATCATCGCATTCGAGGCAGAACATTCGGTTATTGACCAAGACCACCTGAAGGTAAAGCCTCTTTTTATACTCAACAGTAGTTGGATAGTTTTGAGTAGTTTTAACACAACTGTGTCTAAATTGTTTCTGTCTACACAAGGTTAAATCTGTTTCAGTAGTGTTTAATGTTGGTTTTCTTTTGTCTTTCATGTCTTGTGTTTTCTGTATAATTAACTACACATTTAAAAATGTTGAATTTGAAGATAAATCGTAAAACACATGCGGCAGATATAAATAGTTAGAAAAACCATTCTTACGTAAATTGTCAAATTCAACTGGATGACAGTTTACACAGTCTGTTTACACAGAATTTTTTTCGCTCCTGTTTCATGAATGAGGCCGTGAGAGTCTATTTCGTGTCTTTTCTCTCAAAGTCATAAATTATTATTTTCTCAGGACGGAAAGCCAATTCTGTTTCGGTGTTTGGCGAGTCTTTTACACAAATACAGTGGAAAAGACAAAAACACATATCATCTTTAAATGCTAAGACCAGCGTCTCGTATAGCAGACATATTTAGATTAGTTTACATGGACCCTTGGCATTTCCCAACAGTACTTAACTATAATTTGTGTTCAACAGCTGTGTGTTACAGTCATGGAAGGTTCCAGAAATGTAATATCACTGCTCACAAATTCCCTGAACGATGGGCTCGTAAATCCATCAAGGAGCTGTTTTGCATTTTGAAGCAAAATTTTAAAAGAAGGGAAAATAGTTCAGATGTAGTTTAGCTAGATGTGCTGCAAGGTTTATGCCTCATTAATTGTACTTTTACTAATTACCCAAATGTTGCCGAAGAGAAAACTTTGCTTTCATTGGTCATTGACACTAGTTTATGTGCTGCTTTTCCACGAGTATTTTAAAGATTTAGCACAGGGTTTGGCATGAACCTCATTTATGATATCAGCTCCAGGTTTCTTCAATGTAGCCATAAAATATATCAAAACTTGTTATGCTTTCAAAAAAGTTCTACAACAGAGTAGTTCACACAAAAATCGAAAGGTCTTTGTCAAGGTCAGCATGCCATATTGAAGGTCAACATCATCAAAATGTACCTTCTACCATTTTTGTGCTTTCCATTACAAAGTTACGTATTATTGCACCTATTGAGGGCTTTGTTTTCATCTCCGTCAGGTGGAACAAACAGACATCCTACCCAAAGAGATGGTGTACTCCATCAAAGAGTTTCCCCGTCTGGGTCACGTGGTCAAACTTATCAACGACTCGGACCCCACAGCATCACCCATCCTGGACTACATTCAATCTTTCACACAGGAAGATATAAATATGGGCAAAATCTTCTACGTCTCCACCTCTCTTCAAGGCAGAGATCACTTCACCGCTGATGTCAGCAATGGCTTCACCACCGTGGAAAATGTGGAGGTGCAGGTGGACATTGTTCCACGCCTCATACCTGTCCAGGTGGTCAACCTCACCGTGAGGGAAGGTGGATCCGTTGCATTGACCCAGGAGGTCTTGAACATCACACACCCCTTCTACAGGTCCTTAAACATTGACTTTATTATGGAGGAGGCACCCCAGCATGGAGACATCAGATATGTGGAGCATGAGAATGGGATTGTAAGCTTCACATGGATGGAAGTAAGTAAAAACACCTGGGTACTTCTGTTTTAAAGGACACCTATTATGCCTATTTTACTAGGTGTAATATAACTCTCCAATGTGCCTAGAATGTAAAGTTTCAGCTCAAAATACCCTACAGATCATTTGTTGTAGCATGTCCAAAATGTCATGTGTATACATTTAAATGCAAATGAGCTACTGCTTTCGGTTAAAAATAGAACTGATTTCTGTAAATACATTCTGGGACGATAGTATCTTTAGCCGCATTAGTGCTACAACGTGCTAACAAACACATTTAGAAAAGCTTTGGGTAAAATTAACCAGGCAGTCGGTGGCTGTGGGCATGGCTTTTTCAGTGTGACATCACATTGACAAGAGAATCAAAACAGCATGTCTAATGAGACTGCTATGGTTTAATCGGGATTAAAAAGGGAGGGTGATTGTGTACACACACTGCCAACACACATTTATGTCCACACACCTTGTAATTTGCGTAATATGGGCCCTTTACAGAATTGGTTCACTCCATTCTGTCAACATTTACCAAGCCATTACTAATTCCCAGGCCTTTTCACGTTGAATTAGAACATACATTTATCAATTTTTGGTTATCAAAGGAACCATTTAAGTCAGGTTTCTAAAAGAACAATTCTTTCCTAGCTTTTTATAGTGTGTAAAAGTTTTTTCACTACAAAGAAGTGCCAACGCATATACACACCAGGGTACTCCTACAGGTACATGCCCTCTGTAGTAGCTCTCAAAATCTTATTATTAACTATTAAATATTTATAATAGTATTATTAGAGGTCCTCAGAGCCATCTTTTGGCTTGAGATGATAGCACAAGTCATATAGATATGTATAAAACTTCAGGCCGTTGTATTCTTCTGTATCCACAGAAGTAAGGAAAAGACACGAAGGGAAAGTTTTATTTTTTGGGAATTATTTTGTATTGGAAACAGTGGGAACAGTTAATGATTGTCTAATTACAGGGTGTTTGTTTTGCGTTTGTTTGTACTTTGTGTTTCGTAAATGAGAGTTCATTCTTCTCCCGACAACAACAGAGCTCCCACATGGGCTTTCGGTAGCTTTAATTAAAAGGACGAACAGCAGCTCGTAATGGTTTCTGAGAGATTACCAGCATCCCTGCATGACGCTTCCCGTATTGGTAAAGTACAGTCAGGCGTAAAATAGCATTTTCTGCATCTTAATTACAAGCCGGTCAGAGAAAAACAGCCATTGAGACGGACATTGATCACGCCACCTTTCCGTGCTTGCGATCAAAGATGCTCGCTGTGTTTCAGAGGCACAAAGAAACAATTTCTCGCGGTCTTTTTTCAGATTTTTCTAAGTTCTCTTTGTTTCTACTGTGCTCCCGAAACTACTGTGCGTTATGATACTGAGCGGAGCGGCCCAGAGGTCTTCTAGTGGAAAAAATGAGCAAGGAATATCTGGTTGTAGGATGTATACGCTGTTGTTCGAGAGAGCGGTTAGTCGTCGCTCTTATGACTGCTGTTCTCTTCTGTTCCAGCATGATGGAAATTCTGACTGTGCTGCTCCGGGCCAGAATAAACTGGCCCATATATCCCTGTAATGAAGCATTCGCAATACCCCGCCAGGCTCACACCATCGAGACCTGAGATCAGATTAACTCAGGGGCCATAAAGTCAGAACATATGAACTCTGTCTTCAGATCAGTATTAGGAGTTATTTTCAATTTTAAGCTGAAGTGTGTCATTTTTTTGTGCCACTATAGCATCCCATGTGGCTCGATGGGTAAAGCATTGGGTTAGCACATCAAAGGTCATGGGTTTGAACCCAGGAACACACCTACAATAGAATTGTATATATTGAATGCACTGTAAGTTGGTTTGGATAAAAGTGTGTGCCAATTGTATAAATGTAAAATGGAAAGATTGTCCCGCCCCGAACTTACACAATTGGTTAAGGTTATTGGCTCTATACAGAGTCACGTGAGGCACTTGCCATTGAAATAAAAGTGTTTTTAGTGCAATTTGAGTTTAAGAAACAAAAGTTAGAGCACAGTTGTTGTCAGGTTAAATTGTTGGTTAGAAATATGTTGTTTATTTGTGACTCTGGACCACAAAACCAGTTGTAGTAAGTCACACGGGTATATTAGAAAAAGACCAAAATACATTACATGGGTCTAAATTATCAATTTTCTTTTATGCCAAAAATCATTAGTATATCGATCATGTAAAGATCATGTTCCATGAAGATATTTTGTAAATTTCCTATCCTTAATATACCAAAACGTAATTTTTGTAAATGGATGCAGTAAACAAAACTGGATAGAAAGTTGCCTAGAAACTTGCACTCGTTCCTACCCGCTCTTTGGGGATTTCCCATTCAAGTTTGGTTTTTATGTAAAAGCTTACAATTTCACAATTCAGTACACAACGTCATTACAGCGGTAAGCTGTAGAGAGCGCTAAAACAAACCTTTTCATTAGTAATATGCATTGTTTGAATGATCTAAGCGCATGGTCTAAAGCGCACAGCGCACAGTCTAAACGGGCTTGTCCGAATCCACTTTTGCTAATTTAACGGCAGGAAAAACGGTTTGTGCGCCAATCACACATTGTCAAAAAGGGTTGTTCCTATTCTCGTAATGAGTAATTAGCTCTCATTCCCTTTAAAAGCCAGTTGCGCTGGTGCCATGCTGATTCCCTATTTAGATGGTGGAATTTGTAAACTGAAAAACTAAATGGAGGAAGAAGACCACCACTTTAAGATTAATGTTAAAAAAAATTGTTGTTCTAATTTGTATTGAAATTGTTATTTTTTGTATTAAAACCTTAAAAAGTCGTTTTCTTTTAGCCATGGAAGTAAAAATAGCAGGCTTTTAATTGTTGTAAATGGATAACCTACATGATCAGTGTACTCTCAAAAAATAATTTACAAAAATGCAAGAAAAGGTTTGTACTCTAAAAATACTTTATTTGTAACAAACAAGAGATAAAGAATTTACAAACGCGGAGAGCCGTTTTAGCACTCGGACAGCGCCATGAGTGAAAAGCATTACTTAAAATAGGCTCTCATCTCATCATATCCACAGGTACAAAGTCATCATATACAATTAATACATGGGGTAGTTTAAAAAAAAAACATTTAAAAATAGATGCAATATTTGCATTTGTTTAAAACAAAACATTTAATTACTTACCAGGCTACGGGTGAAGCAGCTCTTTACGCCTTCTTACATCTTGTAATCGGTTCT
>JAPMOP011165387.1:0-10211 GCA_029874735.1 Cobitis vettonica | reverse complement strand
GCAAATTTAAAGGCTTCTTTGGTAAAAAGAAAACCGGCGCTGCACGATTCAAAAGTAAAGGATGGGCTATAGGGAAAATATCAGGGGCAGCTAACTGGCTAACTAATAAATTTATATCCAAAACATCTAGAAAGTTGGGCCGCTCTGTGCGTTATGACAGGTCAAGCATAAACCAATATAATGGCTATGAGAATGGAGGATATGAATTGGATGAGGGTGAGTTAAGTTATGAGGAAGATGATTATGATCAAAACAGTTATAGCAGAAATAACCCCAGCGGGCATTATAGGAGCAGAAATCATGACAGCTATAGCCAAGGACTCTTCAGAGGACCACATCAGTATGACTACTTTGAAGAAGACCAGGATTATTATGATTATCCTGAAGATGAAAACGGCTTCTATGATGAGGAGACTGAATATTATGATCCCATGTATGAGGATGAATATGGTTATTATGATGAGGACTATTATGATGAGTATGGTGAAAGGCAACCATATGGGTACTATGATGATGGCATGGACTATGATTACAGGCACCAGAAAATGGATGAATATGGATACCCTGTCGATGGTATGGAATACTATGATGAAATGGGTTTTGCTATGGAAGATGATTTTGGCTATGCTGGGAATGATGTAGAATACTATGACTATGGATATTATCCACAGTATTATGGTGATCAGCAAAATTGTTATAGCCACTATGATGGTGGTACAGATGCCTACATGGTATATTCAGGATATCCAAATGTATACCATCAAAATCAGTATGGCTACAGTGGAGATACAAATGCAGTTTTTCTTGAGCCTCAGTTGGTTGCTAACCCACCATTTATGTACACAGTTGAGGATGTCATGGAACCAACAGAACCAAGTATGGTAACCCCTGGAGAAATGTATGGTAATGAATATGTACACATACCAACAGAAGGTATAATGACTGAAGATTCATTTAGGTTTCCAAGGCCACAAGTAAAATTGTTTGGAAAAGAACGGATTGAAATTACAAATCCAGTGTCTCAGTTCCCCAGGAATGATCTTGAGATGTTTTCGGACCAGCCTGAATACCAACCCTCACCTGTGGGGTTTCCTTTATACACTTCACAGCAACATGAAGCTATCCAAAGGTCATTATCTCCCACACCTATGTTTATTCAGCAAACCCCAACACAAGTACCTATTATACCACCTAGTAGTCCAATCTTAACCCGATCAGCCCATATGGCATCCTCTCCTGTTCTTCAAGCAAGACCATTTCCATCTCCAATGCAAGTGTCACCTGCTCAAAGTAGACATTCTTTTGGACCTTTGGGACCCATACCACTTTCAAAACCAGCATCCCCTATTCTGTCTTCAAGGAGATTTGATTCCACTTTAGGTGAACCAGTAACTCCGCATTTAGTCTATGCAGACCCTATGTTTCAAAGATTAGATTTTTCACAAGAAAATATACAGCCAACACCACTGAGACAATTAAATCATCTACCCTCACCACAGCTTTCCTTAAGACAAAGCAATTTTTCACCTGGTCGAAGCAGCCCTATACTTCGGCAAAGAAATGATGTGTATGAGGAAATGAGTCCAAGGTTCTCGCCAAGACAATCTAGAAGGTTTGGCCCACAGTTGTACAATAATAATGCACAGTTTTCTCCCATCCAAAGAAAAAAATTTAGCCCGCCCTCTTCTCCACAACTCTCCAGGCGAGCACCATCACCCTTGGCCTCTATAAGGGGAAAATCACCAACACCTCAAAGAAAGCCTTTTGGTTCTAGAACACAGTCCACACTTGTTAATGGAAGAGATGCTTCTCCGATGTCTCCACGAGGCTCAATGAGAAGTCGTCCTCCCTCTTCTCCTAGACCATCTATAAGGCAAAATGCTCAAGCTAGCCCTGCCCCTCCAATAAAATCTCGTTTTAGGCCAATCGGTAGAGGCAATCAAGAATCTTTCATATCATCAAGATCTATAAGAAAAAATTCTCTTTCACCACAACCATCTCGAAGGAGAAGAAGCCCTCCACTGTCTCCCACAATAGGCCAACAATTTCCAAAGGAGAGATCTTCATATTCACCCCGCAGAGCCACATCTCCCATCCAAAGACCTACATCTCCAAGACCAATATCCCCCTTTGCTTCTAGGTCCCACCGTTCTCTGTCCCCATCAGCATCAGTATATTCCAGTAGAATTCAACATGGCCGACAACATCTACCAACTCGTTCCTCCACACGTAGATTCAGAGGATTTGGAGGCAACAAAGTGCCAATGGGAACAGTAAAGCCCTCACCTGTTAATCCAATTTTTCAAAAAAAAGGTCATCGTGGTACCCCTCAAATGCAAAATGTTGCTCCGTTTAGATCGTCTGTCCGTAATGCATCCATGGGCTCAGGAGCTTTGAATCAGAGTGCTAGATCTTCCCCAATCATGTTGGCAAGACAAAGTTCCAGACCAACAGGTTTTCAAGACTCAAAGAGATTTTTTCCACCTGGAACACCAAATCCACAAAGAGGTTTTCATAGACCTGTTGGGAGAGGACGTCCAGTTGTCAGAGTACCAATAAGTCCTGTTCCTCTCAGGCAATCAATAAGAAGCCAAAATCCTCCTCTTTTAATGAATGCTCAGCCACCTTTTCCTCAACAGGTTCCTCAAACAGGAGTACCTTCCCCGCAACTGTCGATAAGACATGTACCAACCAGATGTCCATCACCTCAACTTTCATTGAGAGCTGGTTCACCAATATCTGTACGCTCTGCATCACCAAACCTCTCTTCCACGATTCAGAGAAATGCTCTGCATAATCAAATAATTAATCGTGCTTCACTCAGATCACCATTTCCACTTGGTACTCCTCAGCCTCAAGAAATAGCTCAATTTGCCCAGACAGTTGAACAGAGGCCATCACCTTTACTAACAAACGCTTTACATAACCCAAATTTTGCTGGTGCTTCCTTCAGCTCACCTCTTCCTTTGTTTAAATCTCCAGTGTCTCAGGTCAACCGAAGTGTTTCTCCATACTCTTCTCCAGGCTTAACAAATGCATTACAAAATCCACTGATCCGTAATGCAACTTACAGTTCACCTCTCCAAAGGTCCGCTTCTCCCAGTCCTGTAGTGTCACCACAAGAAGTTCAGGTAATAAATCAGAGTTCTTCTCCACTTTCTAATGCTTTGGAAAACCCTTACCTACGTAATGCCAGCTTCACTTCCCCACTGCAAAGAAACATATCTCCATATTCTGCAACACCAGCTGCTCAGCAGGGACCACAGAACATTTTACATTCTTCTTCCATGTTAAGCAATGCTCTACAAAATCCTCAGTTACGTGGTGCCTCATATATCTCACCTCTCCAGAGGAATACATATGCTTCAGTGATGTCCCAGCCTGATCAACAAACATCACTGTTATCAAGTGCACTTAAGAATCCTAACCTAGGGAAAGCTTTATATACCTCTCCAACACCTTTCCAGCAAGCACGAGAACATTCCTCCCCTCTGTCAAATGCATTAAAGAATCCAAGCCTTCAAGGTGCTTCTTTTCGACTACCTGATGGATCAATAATATCAAAGAATTTAGGAGGACAAAAGCAGGAGGCTACAACATCTGTTCTGTCAAATGCATTGCAAAATCCCAATATTCGAAAAGCTACCTATAGGCTCCCAGATGGTACCATTATATCAAGAAATGAGCCAACACAATCAGCGCCATCTCCTTCACTGTTGTCCAATGCTCTTCAGAATCAAAACCTTCGAAAATCAGGTTACAGGCTTCCGGATGGGACACTTAAACCCAGAAGTACTGAGCAAACAGCTGACACAGCACAGTCCTCACTGTACTTAGGAAGTGCTCTACAGAATGTCAACCTACGTAAAGCTTCATATAAACTGCCTGATGGATCTCTCTTTTCCCGAAACCAGCAGCCAGAACAGCCATCGTCGTCACTTCTTTCAAGTGCTCTTCAGAATCCTAGTCTTCGTAAGGCTTCCTACAAACTTCCTGATGGAACAGTTTTGACTAAACAGGAACCTGAGAAAAATATCTCATCTCATTTGTCAAGTGCATTACAAAATGTCGGTAAGGCCAACTATCGCTTACCGAATACCTCTGGCCTGTTTAAAAACCCAAAACGAGAGCAAACTCCCCCTTCAATGATGTCTAACGCCCTTCAGAATCAAAACCTTCGTAAGGCTTCTTACAGATTGCCTGATGGAACAATCATAACAAGAGGTAAACCAGATCAAAGTGAAGCAGCCACATCACCCTTTCTAGGAAGCGCCTTGATGAATGCCAACTTACGCAAAGCCTCCTACAAGCTGCCGTCAACACTGGGACGTTCTCCAGAGGACCCAAGGTATGCAGTGGTGACCCCACAAATTCAGGGTCAATCCGGTGAACACTGGGCTCAAAATCAAATAATAGATTATCATGAGCCAGATGATGTCTGGTCTTCAGAAAGAGTCCTCCCTCATCATACTGTTCAGAACCTGACAAAATGGTCCATGTATAGGGATGAAGAACTGGAGAATTTTGTCATCCCAGTGTTTCCTGGCCAGGAGACAGGTAGCACAGATCCTGCATGGCTGCCAGATAGGGAAGGTGAACCTCAAGGAAACTGGTATGACAAGGTAACTTATCTGGTATATAGTTACATTGTGTAAAAACAAAGTGTCAAAATTCATCAATTTATATGTTTATTTTGTTTTCACAGTTTCAATGAGTGGAATTGTCATACACTAGAAGTGTATTCATATGGGAAATAATTGTTTTAAAGGGAAAATACTGCACAAGTCAGATGACTGCAATTTTTAAGTGCAAATATAACAATGCTTTTGCATAAATTATGCAAACGATTAGAAAGATTAAGACTGAGATTTAAAAGTATGTACCATATCAAAAGTCAAACTTAAAACAGGAACACACCTCTAAGGTACCATTGTGTATCTTTGAGGTACCAATATGCACCTTTTAGGTACAAAAGTGTACTTTTTGTATCTTCTTGTACCTTTTTTCTTAGAGTGTACACTGCCAAAAGGGTTTTTAAAGAAAAAATACTTACATGATATTTGTCTTGTACTAAATGTTTTTAGATGTATTCAATACGAAGTCTGCCCACAATGTTGTACCGAGAATGTGCAGAGGAGGATGGGTTTGAAGACATGACACAGCTTGAGTATGAATCTTTTATATATGTAAATGCTAAATAACATCATTTTGATACAGACAATTTTTCAGTAAAGGCACATACAGTACATTAATACTGAATAATGGTATGTAAAATATCCAGTATCCTACATATTTCATAAAAAAATGTATGGTTACGTTTGAAAGAAAATGTATGTTCATAAAGGATTAAACTCTCTCTAGAGAACTGCATGAAGGTTCTGTGTTATTGAATTTGAAGAAAAGGTTTGAACGCAATTTGATATACGTAAGTACATTTCGTAGACTTTTTTTATATTTATTTATTTATTGAGTTCTAAATAAAGAGATAAAAATCTTAAATAAAATTGTTTTTATTCTTTAAATATGTTTAATACACTGCTTTTCTTGTGGCTTCACAATAAAATTTGTGTAAATTTTAAACAAAAACATATTTCTCGAACAAATTATTAAATGCACGATTTCTTTATTTAAAGACTTACATTGGAAGTATCCTGGTGTCTGTGAACCCCTACAAGATGTTTAACATCTATGGAACAGACATGGTTCTGCAACACAAAGGGCATGCACTTGGAGAAAATCCACCGTGAGTAGTCATTCATTCATTCATTCATTTAAACAATTTGTATTTGTATTAAACACATAAACGTTACTAAAAATGAATTATGTTTTACTTCTTTTTCTTTGCAGGCATCTATTTGCTATTGCAAATGCTTCCTACACTAAAATGATGGATGCCAAAGAAAACCAGTGCATTATTATAAGGTAAGATCAAAAAATGACATTAAGTAGAACTACAATTAGTAGAGCACAACATTAGTAGAGAACTTCATGCATACTTATCAAATGTATAGTTTGTCATTTCTGCTAAAGGCATCTGCCAATTTGTATTGTATTTTTATCTAAAGTCCACAGATGGCATGACATGAATTTATTGAGTACTGTTTAGGATTTATTAATGATGACACATGAAAGTAAATGACAGAATTTAAACATGTAAAGTCACCTCAGTTACTCTTTAAAGCTAATAGAACCATCAGTGTCAGTTCTACATTACACAGCTGATCGTCTGGAAAACTTTAAACCTATCTCTGACGAAGATAGCTGTAAGGAAAGACTACTGATGGCTAGGCTGTGATTGCACCAGCAGATCACGTCTCTGTGAAATGCACCCATGGGTGTTAGGAGGCAGGCACACTTAAGCATTCAGTTTCACTTCTGTCTGATGATCAGACACCTAACTCATTACGTAAGTGCAAAGCAAATGACAAGGAATGGCTTCTTCGCATGCCAAGTCACATTCAGTGCCCATTTAGGGTGCAAGTAAGGAGTTAACCAGGTAATTGAGGGGATTACAATCACTATGTGGTCAAAATGTGTGTTTATTGTCTTTCAGTGGGGAGAGTGGCTCTGGTAAAACAGAAACCACAAAGCTGATTCTCCGCTACTTAACTGCAATACATCACAAGCAGAATGTCACACAGCAGGTATGAGTTCAGCTCATGAAGACCTTGCCAGACTTGTGATTTTATTTTTAACTGTTTATGGACATTTTATAGCTTTGATTTCCCCTCTGTTTTTGCTTTTATATGCTTGGATACAGATTGAGGTATTTTGTGTGGTTTGTGATACATCTACTGTATGTGCATTAGCATTATATCTGCTCTTATTAATATACTTTAGATTTTGCATGTATCTGTTGCGTTTTGTGTGTGTGTTCTAGTTTCTTAGACTGTTCAGGTGCATGCATATGTTTATTTTTAAGCTTTTTAAATATTGTAATGTACAAATCAATAGCTTTATTCTTTAGACATTATTATTCTTATTGGCTTAATCTACAGATTCTAGAAGCAACTCCACTTTTAGAGTCATTTGGAAATGCCAAAACTGTACGGAATGATAACTCAAGTCGATTTGGAAAATACATGGAAATTTTCATGGAAGAGTAAGTCCATATCACCCAGCGAGAGGAAGCACTTCTTTCGAGTGACTTTACAACTGAAAGAGGATAACAGGGTCAAGAATAACATGATGCTGTTTAAAATGACTTTATGTTGGTACATGGGTTAAGTTGCATATTACATATTAATGGATGTCTGATTTTCCTGCTCCAAACAGAGGGGTAATCAGTGGTGCCATAACCTCACAGTATCTACTTGAAAAGTCCAGGATTGTGTTTCAGGTATTCTTTACAATCCTAATAATGTTTTTTAATAGTTTCAGCGGCAACAACAACATAAACAAATGGCTTTTATGGCCCAAATTTCCGGTAGACTTCAGCAAAAAAATCAATAACAAGTCCATCGAGAGTAGATTATTTTTAATAACAAGCTAAATAAATAACCAGTAAATTACCTAGGTTAAAAACATAGCTAAAGTGTATCAACCATCACACTGAGCTAACGTTACTGTGTTAGATGAATGTATAGTGTTACATATCTTTTAAATTCTTGCCTGGCTGCCAAATTTGCGAAATCCTCATAGCGGTGATCCATGTCTTTGGAAACCGAAACAT
This sequence comes from Cobitis vettonica, assembly GCA_029874735.1. Lineage (NCBI taxonomy): Eukaryota > Metazoa > Chordata > Actinopteri > Cypriniformes > Cobitidae > Cobitis > Cobitis vettonica. The sequence continues at coordinate 2,539 of JAPMOP011165387.1, read as the reverse complement.
TTTTATTTTCCACAAAGTAGTATTTGTTCCAGAGGTCAGTTCAGTCGTTAGCTAGATCGATAAACAAGCAAGTTAACTTCAGGCCAGACTGTTTTGGCTAGAATGGTTTTGGCTAGAAGGGATACAACAAACGCCGAAATCTCGCGAGATGTTGTTGTTAGTTTCTTTAGGGGGTAGGATTAGGATGAAAACAGCGGGTCTGGCTAGATGGGATACAGCTATGGACTAAATACCGTGAAATTTTGGGTTTAGGGGCAAGGATTAGGATAAAACAGCGCCCATCCGTCGAGACTTCAAGAGTTTTGGCCGTTGCTGTATCTCTTCTACCCATAACAGCGTAACCGCGGCAACGCGCGTGCGTCCGATGAAACCGTCTATAAATAGATATCTATAGATCTGAATTGTTCTCATTTCCTTATTTTTCCTTCTCAGGCCAAAGATGAAAGAAACTATCACATTTTTTATGAGATGCTGGCAGGTCTTCCTTTACAACAGAAACAGTCGTTTTACCTTCAAGAGGCTGAGACGTATTATTACCTCAACCAGGTGAGGCTCTGCTTCAACAAGCTGACTAGACTCTGGATTGTAGTAGAGTCTATGTATGTATCTTACTCATGTATGCTTTGGTAAGGGTGGAGACTGTGGGATTATTGGCAAAAATGATGGAGATGACTTCCGCAGGCTCCTCAGCGCCATGGAAATACTTCACTTCAGTGCCGAAGACCAGAACAGTATCTTCAGGGTCCTGTCTTCCATCCTCCACCTAGGAAATGTCTTCTTTGAGAGATATGAGGTAGAAAGAAACTCAATCAAATGGAAATGGACAGTGATGCTGTAACCATTATTTGGTTCTCCAAAGAACTATACACATTGCTTCCTTTCTCTTTTGTTATCCAGTGATGTTCCTTGTATTAAGTTTTGTCCATGTCTTGACAGACTGAATCTCAGGAAATGGCATCAGTTGTGAGTGCCCAGGAGATCAGAGTGGTGGCTGAACTTCTGCAGATCTCCCCAGAGGGACTACAAAAGTCCATCACTTTCAAACTCACAGTAAGAAAGGGTTGCTTGATAAGGCACAAAAGACATTAGCATATTCTATTGTTCATATGTTATATAAGTCTCACAATTATGATTGGCTTATTCAGCCGAGTAGGTCTTGGGGTCGCTGTATATAGTGTGTGTGTGTTTTACATGAACCAACACTGTTTACACTCGAGTCTGTACTCGAGGATAACAGAGGTGACTCACCTCTAGACCTCAAATGAACTGCTCGCAGGCCTCATGCCAAGACCCCATGCCAACTTTCAGCATACTGTTACATAGGTGATTCATCATTACATAAATTTAGTTGTTGTTTTAAATGTCAAATGTTCAGTTCCCCTATTTGACCAAATTCTCCACATAGTGCGAATAAGCCCCAGATCGCTCAGATAGAATAACATTGCAAGTTGATTACGGCGGTGCAGCAAGCCATGTCACTATGGAAACCATGTAACCCAGTCAGGGAAAACCCTGGGCAGAACCTGCAGTCATGTCAGCCTCCCAGTTTGGCCTGTGTTACAGTCCTGTGGTGTGTAGCAGATATCATTCAACCCTTTGCAGGGGTGACACCAAGAGGTCGATTGCAGCATTTACCCTGCTTTACTTATCCACCAGAGAAACACATTAAACTGAGACATTTTACAGGAATTACAACATCTTAACAACCCAAAAAGCTGTTTGACTACAAAATATTGTGCATAGTAAGACTTTATCATTTTGTAAGTAGAACACACTACTAGTGTATATCTAGAAGAAAGACATACTGTACATGAAGCATTTGCACTAAATGTTTTTGTTTCGGTTGTTTCAACCCATGGTTGTTTAAAGTGCACCTATTTCATTGCTAAAAAACAACGTTATTTGTGTATTTGGTATAATACATTGTGTTCGTGTGGTTTATGGTTAAAAACACATTATTTTGCACATATTGTACATTTTTGTAGCTCCAGATTTCACTGTCTTCCTGAAACGCAAGGATTTTGTACAACCGTCCTTGACTGGCCAGCTAATCTTTACTTTGTGACTGGTCTGAATTCCTCTGACGTCAGCCAGAAATGTGACGCTTCTTACCATGTTTGAAAGATTCACACACAATGCTTGCAGGAGTTAACTTACAGGCTGAGTCCGAAGCGGGCGGAATTATGATAATGTCGGTCTTGTCCACATCAACAGACCCAGGAAGTAAATTGTTGCCTACAATCCGTGTGTTTGTTGTAATCCAAGAAAAGAGATTTACGTTGGAGACGATAACTCGTGCCATCGTTTACTTTGGCGCATGTACCTTTTGCAAGTTGTTATTCGTTAACATGTAATAATACGCCTTATTCAGCCTGCCGCCATGTTGATTCCAAAACGAGGCAACACAGAAAACACAGAAAATAAATTAAAAACAGAAAATACATTGTTTTACATTGGAAATCATGGATTGTTAAAGGTGGGATGCACAATGTTTCAAAGCCAATGTTGACATTTGAAATCACCTAAACAAACACGCCCC
>JAPMOP011164304.1:0-10507 GCA_029874735.1 Cobitis vettonica | reverse complement strand
TTTGTCTTATTTTAAGTCATTTTAAGGCCTCATTTAAATCATTTTTCATCTTGAGGCCCCCTTGGAAATTTGTTAAGACCCACTGGCTAAGAAACAATGGGTTAATAAAAATTGTGATGTTTGACTTGGATATAAGAAGTGTAAAAACAATAGTGTTGTGGGAGAAACTCATAATATGATTAATGCAAACAATTTATACTGAACGTAACACTTTTATATAACGTTGTGTCATTTGTGTGTACTGCTGCGGTATCTGTGGAATGGCACTATTGTTGCAAACTCAAGATTGCAGGATCTCCACACAACAGAAATAATGGTTGAGGGTTGGAAACCTCAGACAGGAATTTGGATTGGGACACCATAGCATCCCACTTTCTGTGTACCAGAAGAGATAGAGATAGATACTAGTGGGCTAGCTGTCATTACGTTTGAACTTTGAACACAGTGATTAGCTGGAATGTCGAAGTTCCTGTGTTCCCCTGCGACTAATACATCAACCATTGTCAAAACAGGCTAAAAATGTGTCAATCAGGAAGGAAGCTGCAGATCTACACACAGGATGAGCGCGCTTTGATATTATTTGGGTTTGCTCAGGCATTTTTTGTGCAAGTTTCTGGGACATTGTTCACGATCTGGAATAGCTCATTGACCGGTGCTTAGGGGGCACATCAGATACATATAGTGCAGCATTCCAAAAGGATAAATAGCCACCCTCCTAGCTCTGGTTTCTCATTGTAATGGCAGGGGAGGAATCAGCATTCCATTAGTTTACCACTAAGTCACAAACACTTTCATAGGACTCAACTGGAGTTCACATCCAAAGGACTGGCAACATCCAGATATGCTGTTTTGCCAGACTTTTCCCACTTGGAATTCTGTGTTCTGCCTTGGTATTCCTCAATGCCCCTACAGTTAGGAAATCTTCTGATGTTGTGGCTAAATTTGTTATGGTATACATGTTTGCGCAAATGCCATGGTTATTTAACCATAGAGCCATTTCACGCAACATGCAAACTTGTGTTTTAAAGCAGTGTCACTGAGTTCACTCCTATGTGTGGAAACGATTTTTAAATTTGGGACAGATGGACAGTGTTATGGTTAGTGGAGCGACATTGCTTAAATGGGTACTGATATGGTTTAGATTCATCTTGCGTGTAGTTCGTAAGAGTCTTTGTGCTTGTTCATGTGTTGGGTTGCGATTGATTTAACTTTGGGGTTTTGCTTCTCTCTGAACGGTTGACACACATTGGCCAAATTTGCGATAATTCCCTGCTCATGGACCATCTGGTACATATTGATGTTGCAGGCTGAAGTCGTCAGTTTCATTCATATTGGCTTACAATTTGAGCACATTTTTATCAGTACATATGTTGAAAAATGAATGTCCTTAAGTTTCATGGCAGTTAAAATTCCTATCGCCGTCACTGGATTTGCCAAATTTTGCACAGATAATGGTACAGTATTAAATATATGAAAGATTTTAGTGATACTTGTACATATAACCCCAAAGTATATCTTGCTTTTCTGTTACAATGCCCCTAAGTCAGGGTTTAGTATGGTTGTATTTATTAGATGAGTACAGTGTTAAACTCTTGGTTTACTTTGAATTGGGGCTGTGTTAGCTAAAAAATGATGCTGAAAGAAAGCTAAGTGGTACAAGTAAAAAACATAAAGAAAAAATAACCAAAAATGTCATTTAATATGTCCTATATGCCAAATCACATTGCAATTACTACATTGAATCTCAGCCTGTAAACGTCATGTTAAAGAAACAATTTTGTCATTTGGTGGTTTTACAGTGCATGTAGGTCCGATAGCCTTCGGGTCTAAGTAGGCAGTTCTTGACCAGAGTAAAGTGCAATGTGAACCAGGCGAGGGACAACCTTCCAATCTCTCTGATGAAGCCAATACGGAGGTGATTTAAACTGCAATTCATCTACTGGCCACTTGAGCCTGGCTCCAAAAGGGAGTCAATTCCCATAGACCCCCATGTTAAAATTACCAACTTTAAAGCAGACAATAATGTTTACAGCCTGCTACAAAAAGTGTTTTTGGTCTATATAGCTAATTTTTCCCTTCATGACAACTGTAAGGGGGGTGAATTTTTTTGTTACTCATCCATTTAAATTATATTATACCTTAAAGTTCTGCATAATTAAGGGCGTGGCCACTTGAGTGACGGTTGAACAGCCTATGATGTCACTAGAGTCAAGCTAGGGGGCGTGGTTTCAGCAACCAGCCACCTCAGCTTCAGCCACATCCAGCCTACTTTTCGTATATCCGCGAGTGATGCGCAGTGACGTGTGGCCAAGATGGCGACTGCAGGCACCGCCTACTCTAAGCTTCAAAAACGATCTTCAAAAACCTATGGGTGACGTCACGGACACTACGTCCATATTTTTTAAGGTCTATGGAACCAGACCTTATGCTAATGCTCAAAGTCGTCTTCCACTGTTTTGAAACGTTGATGTCTTCCTGGTCATTTTCTCTCTTTCTAACAGACACGTGTCTGTACAAGTGCACTGTCCATATCTACAACTTACTGCAGGATTTATGGATCAGATTTACAAAAAATAAAAGAAAACATGTGCCTTGAAAAGCTCATGAAGCTTTTTAGTTCACAAACAACCGCAAAGACCATTTTAAGCTGCCATCACGTCCTTCAACTATCCATTAACAAGTCTAAATTAGACACAGGAGGCATTAGGCCAGCATTTCAAAAATCCCCCATTTTCCTAATCTCTAGGGAAAATGGTCCTAATGATTGAGATCACCATGACAACGTGCAGTAGGTAATGGGCTCATACCTGGTTGAATGTTTACCTGGTTTGCTAGACATTATTATGGGATGTAGACTCTTTAGAGAGATGTAGGAGGCTAAATCTGCACCAGTGGCCACAACTATTCATTGACAAGAGCAGAGAAGGCAGAGAAGTGGCTTTAAATGGCCTTAAGTTGTTTATTCATGTGTAATGAGTCATAGCATCATGTAGTAATTAAAACTTAATTTTGTACAGTTTTGCTGTGGTGAATAACTTGAAAAAATGAAATTTATTATCGCTGATGGTTTTTGGGTGATATTGGGTTGCTCGAGTGTTGTGGTTGGTTGCCAGGTTGTTGCTGTGCAGTTGATAGGTTGTGCTAAATTGTATCTAGCAAATTGCTACAGTATGTTTGCTATTGTTTTCTGTCATTAACCAAGAATATGTCATTGATGACACATTGATAACTCTAGTTTTTAATTTAAGGATTACTTGAAGAATGGACATAAATTTTTTTACAAAATTATGTCTAAAATAAATAATTGGATGGATTCTCCCATTGTACTGTATTTCCTTATACCTCAGAGACCAATTATCAAATATTTGGTACAGTATGTTCATAAAAATGACCGGTATTCAAGGAAAACTCTCCCCGGCTCTTAATCGAATGACAGAAAATGATGCATCTAGGTGAAAGAAAGGCTGAGTGGAAGAAAGAGGAGTTAAAGAGAAAAGACAGAGTTTAATAGAAAGCAGCTGCTGTGAGGATTTGCACTCTGCTGATTTACCGTAAGAGAGGAATTTATGGGAAAAAGGCAAAATTCAAACATAACACTCTCTTCTCTCTCTCCTGTAGAACTCGATCAGACACAACCTGTCCCTGCACAGTAGATTTATCCGTGTGCAGAATGAAGGTACGGGTAAGAGCTCATGGTGGATGCTTAACCCTGAAGGTGGCAAGAGCGGCAAGTCTCCTCGTCGCAGAGCTGCCTCCATGGACAACAACAGCAAGTTTGCCAAGAGCAGAGGACGTGCGGCTAAGAAAAAGGTAAAAGTTGCGCAACACCCTGTGATCTCTTTGAAAAACATCATGTGCTGTATCAGTGTACACACAGTTACTGGTACAAGTATCTCAGAACTGCGTAATACATCTTTATATGTATTTATAGCTTGCTCTTCAGGGTGGGCCGGAGGGTGGTGCAGACAGTCCTGGCTCCCAGTATGGCAAGTGGCCTGGCAGCCCCAACTCTCACAGCAACGACGACTTTGATGCCTGGACGGCTTTCCGTCCCCGCACCAGCTCCAATGCCAGCACACTAAGCGGGCGTCTTTCACCCTTTATTGATGATGAACTTGGTGACTCCGACGTTCACATGGTCTACCCGGGCCCTGGGTCCAAAATGACCTCCACCCTCCCCAGCCTGTCCGAGATGGCTGGCTCCCTTGGTCACAGGGGTTCTGAGAATGTGATGGAGAACCTCCTGGATAACCTTAACTTGCTCTCACCCAAGAACCCATCAGTAGGGTCAGCCGGAGGGCCTGGATCTGGATCTAACCAATCCTCACCCTCCTCGCTAATGCAGGGCAGCCCTGGTTACTCTCCCTATGGCTCGCCTGCTCTGGCTGTGGTCAACCAACAGAACCAACAAGACTATCGTAAGTGTCTGTATGGCCAGACAGGAATAGGCAGCATTTCCTCCATGCAAATGCAGCCTCTGCAAGAAAGCAAGCCCAGTTTTGGTCCCAGGCCAGGATCCATGGGCCAGTTTAACTGCACAGCAGGACTGCTGAAAGAGCTTTTGACATCTGATGGGGAGCCTGGAGAGCTTATGCCCTCAGTGGACACTGTTGTCTCCCAGTCAAGTGGAAGTGGTGGACGTATGCTTCCTCCATATAGCAGTGCTCAGAATGATCTTGTGGGAGGCAGCCATGCCCTCTCTCACCCACACAGTATGCATGGACAAGCCCCGCCCCCGTCTGTGGCAATGAACGGGCGAACGCTGCATCCTTTGACCACGATTGGCCACAGTGGTGTTGCTGGCCGCTTAGGAAGCATCAAATCAGCTATGCAGATGCAGTATGGAAGCCATCTTGCTGGTGGGGGAGGACTTCCATCTTACTGCAGCCTAAACAGCAATGGATACGGTCGTAGTCCAGGGCTGATGCCCCACCACCAGCAGCAACATCTGGAGAAGCTGCCAAGTGATCTGGACGGCATGCCTGTGGAGCGCTTTGAATGCGATGTGGAATCCATTTTACATGAAACCCTCATGGACGGAGAATCGCTGGACTTCAACTTTGACCCCATGGCCACCCAGCAGGGGTTCCAGCCGCACAGTGTGAAGACCACCACGCACAGCTGGGTGTCTGGGTAGGAACAATTTCACTCACATATGGGGTTAATCTGAAGTTTACAAACCAACAGTCTAAGGGTTCATTTACATGACACAACATTTTCAGCCAAAAACAAGAAACTTTTTTATGCGTTTTGGCTCTTCGTTTACATGGCAGTTGTCATTCTTGTCATACAATGTCTGATCGGCCACTACTGTCCTGACATGCATAATACAGCATATTTAGTCACTTGGGGTCCATGTAAAAGGAGATTGTTTTGACAGTGTTGTGTTGTGTATGCAACATTATTTTAAAATGTTTCATTTTAGTACAATCTAGGGCTGCACGATAAATCGCATGCAATTGTCATGCGCATCATGCCTGTAAAGCCAGTTCCTTGATTAGTAGTAAATCGCCATCACATGCTTTCAGATAGAGCGGCATTTACTACACAGAGTCGTAGTTTACTGACAATCGGGGGAATTTTGCATTTATTATCGCGGACGTATCGCCTGTGATAATGCGAGCAGGACTGCTGAAAGAGCTTTTGACATCTGATGGGGAGCCTGGAGAGCTCATGCCCTCAGTGGACACTGTTGTCTCCCAGTCAAGTGGAAGTGGTGGACGTATGCTTCCCCCATAATGAATGCGATATAGCCCAGCTTGTTAGGGAACTACGGCTTTGTGTAGTAAATGCCGCTTCCTCTGAAAGCATGTGATGGCGATTTACTACTAATCAAGGAACCGGCTTTACTGACGAGATGTACATGACAATCGCATGCGATTAATCATGCAGCCCTAGTACAATCGTTGTCATGTAAATGCATAGTAAAAATAATTCTATGAAAAAAATATAGGCAGAATGTAATGCATATAACATTGTTTTTCTTTCAGGTAAAAACTCTTGATCGGCAACCCTGAGTGGCTCTCCACATCCATCAAACCCCTCTTCAAGGACACAGACACCAATTATTCCTTCTCTTTCTTCAGCAGATGAGGTCATGATACGACTTCACACTGCCAAGCACATTGGCTCAACTCAGCTGATTTACAAGGACGCTTTTCTCAGACATTTGGACTCAAGTTCTTACCAAGTGCCAAACCAGGTGCCTGTGCTTCATAGCCAAATTGACAAGCTTTATTTTGCTGCCTTTTTCTCGCAAATGAGAATCTGTGGTCCTATCAGGGCAACGAAAACCAGAGGCCCTTACACCTGCTGCAACACACATACCAATGTTCACAAATTTTTTGAGATAATTTTTACAACCACATACTCCATTAAAGGCAAACTGTGATAAGTTAAAACCACCAAATCCCAACACCTCATAGCAGTGATGAGGCATTGTAATAGCTCTCTTTTTCTGTTGTGTTGTAACGTCAAATCGCTGACCTCCAATTTATTCTGAGGGGTAGAATGCATTCATGCCGAGCTTGATTAAGACTGCAACAAATGTGTACAAGTATAAGGAATGACTGTGGATTTATTTAGAAGAGGTCCTGGAGAAGGAGGACTCCGGGAATTTTTTGCTGATTATTTGAACTACGCCGCACACAACGCATCGCATTTTCATTTCTGTCATGTCAGCGTATTTGACATAGAGCAGACGTATTACATTTTTAAAGAGCGTGTTACTATGAGCTAGTGTACAGAAGGTTTACACAACCATATCAACAATCAGGGCAACAGATTTACTGTTGTTTTGTAAATTTAAAAGAAACTGGATCCGACATCTTAATGTTTTGCGGACTTACCTGGAAGGGTGTTTCTCATCTGAACTGTATACAGTACATTTTTCTACATCTCTTGTAAATACATGAATTATTTCAAAAGGGTGTTTATCTGTTTGTTTGTTTGTTTATTCTTAACGCCATTCCAGCATCTATGGCTATATTCATCATAACGAGAACCGGTTAATCCACACAAGTTGATCCATACACATATTGGGGAAGGGGCAATTTGGCATCTCCAATTCACCTAACCTGCATGTTTTTGGCCTGTGGGAGGAAACTGGAGTACCATGCTGGCACAGGGAGAACATGCAAACCCCAAACAGAAAGGTCACCTGACCTAGCCAGGGCTCAAACCGACCTTCTTGCTGTGAGGCAACAGTGCTACCCACTGAGCTACTGTGCCGCACTTCAAAAGCATTTAAAGTAAAAATATGGATTTTTTCCTTTTTGTATTATTATTATTACTATTGCTGTATATTATTGGCTTCATTTTTAGATTTTTGAGATTAAGCTGTGTATAGTGCATTTCAACAATGTTTGGGCTCCTCAAAGGACACATCCACAATTCCTTAAAACCAGTGCGTTTCTATCTTTGGGCTATCTTTGTTGTGGTCCCTTAAGGAGTCAAGTCCAAAGGTGGGAAACAGTCTCGAAATTGTGAAAAAATTGTTGGATTTGCTTTTAAGTCTTTTTCACCTGACTTTTTCACCCTACATGCCATCAAAACCATTTTACTGTGTCTACTGTGGTATACTGTAGAACTACAGCATTAGGAGATTCTCCTATGCCTTTGCTACAGCATTGAATCTGTTGCTGTAATGCTAAAGTCCTCTACCTTTTAAGAAAGTGTAGTGAGTTATTGACTTGTTATTTATTAGGCTGAAGGAGAAGCGATGTGATTGATTCATGTCATAATGTATCATTGACATTTTATCATACATGTGTTTCTGTTTTATTTATCTTCTCTCAAATTGGAGGCACTATGACGTACATGTACAAGTTTGTAGTGATTTTTTTAAGTTTGTGCTGGCTCCAGAAAAGTACAAAAATAATCCACCAGCATAACCCTTTTTCTTTCTTGACCTTTGATTTTTATTTCAATGTGGCTCTCACTCAGATTTGAACAGATTTGGTTGTTTTGCACATACAGTATATGCACTAGACATTAAAAAGTTTCAGACTTTTAAATACTGAACCAGGGTATGGACAGCTCAAATAATTCAAGACTTGAAACTCTTTGGCATCATAAAATTACTTCCAAAGTAGTGCTGTAAAACGTTGAAAAAAAACTTTTTAAAGATGTAAATATGTGAAGTGCTGACTATTAGCCAATTTATTTTAAGCTTAAATAGTAAACGCTATTACAGGCTTTTTAATTTCTGGACACTAATATCATTTTTTGTGCTAACCATCTGCAACAGGACATTTTGTTTTAGATTTTTTGATGTTATGCTGGTTAGCTCCACCCACATCAAAGTCGTATTGGTTAAAAACTCTATATACAGCAAAACAACTGTATATTCACAACATATATTCAAAATTACTTCCTGTTACACATGGTTAGGATAGCGTTTCAAAAAAATGCCAGATTAAATCCACCAACAATATTGGACTGATCACTTTTGACCCACACTGCCTTCCACAACATAAAAAACACCAGATATTCTTTACAAACAACTTTTATGTCCACTATCATGAACATCCACAATGCAGAAAATCTGACGTGCATTTGGTTTGTAAATTTAGCAGATCCCATCTATGCACATCCATGTACTTTGATCATTAATATTACTGTCATCTCCAGTTTATTTTTTCTAAGGTATTTGATATTACATGTTTTATCGAGCCGTGGAGTCATGTTAATGTCACAGTTGTTAGTTCATAGTTCTGAATATGAAGTATATTTAGAGAGTAGAAGAATATTTACATGCAAGAATTTTGTACACTGTTATTCTTGTATTTAGCAGCAGTTTTTAAAAAACACGTAAATTGCAAAAGGAAAAAATTAATTAAAACAAATTTAGAAGAAATTTTTGTTTTCTTCAGATTGTGAAGTTTGGACCAATTTTTATTGAAAAACTATAAATTAAGATATTGCACTTTGTCTATAGATGTAATGAGTTCTCCTAGAGAGAATTAAACGTGAAGATAATCTATTTTGAAACAAACTGTTACATTTCTTAACTTATGTACAGAAATAATCTGATTTAAAATTAAAAGATGATATAACTAAAGGTGCAATTGTTTAAGTAGTTGATAAAGTAATAATCTATAAGAGAAATGATATTGAAGACATTGTTAACCTATGCCAATACTGACATATATATGTGTATTATATCTACATTCTTTTAGTTTGTCAACAGTAAGCTGTTTGTGAAATGTGAGGCCAGAGCTCTGGCTTTGCTGTTGATGACTATGTTGTGCTTGTATTCCCATGCAAGAAACATGCTATTGCTGTATAAAGCCATGTGTATATAAATGATGTTATATAAAGAAGAATCAAATGTGACTGTCTCTCCTTATTTTTTTTTTGAAGTGTACTTTCAAACTTTGGAGCTTGTTCTTTTGTTAGTGGAACAATTTCAAAAGTCAATCTCAACACTCGCTAAACTTAGAGCCTTTTTAACTAATACAGTGACATTTATTTCTATTTATTTGCTTACAAACTTTAGCATTTTTCTAGATGCTTTGTGATACATCATCTCAATAAAGATTTCGAGTGTTCTCTGATTTAAAATAAACTTGTGTGCAATTGCACATATTTCATTAGCAGATGCACCGTACTCTTCAACTATATACTGACCTAACATACAAAAGATTAAGCTCTCTATACCTTTAGTTGCAGATTAATCACAATGAAGTTAATGAGTTATGTATAACTACATGCTATATTAACACAGTAGGGAGCACCATCAGGTCGAAAAAACTTTTGAACATTCATGTGATGGAAGCCTTTATCTTATATATTATTTTAAACCAATAAATATATGGAACAAGACTTATGACATACTGTATGCTATTAATACAGAATGTATTAAAAATAAATATACAGTTTTGTGCAAAAGCCACCATCAGCTTTGTTGTTTTAATGACCATCCTTTTTTAAGAAACAGAAAATACAAAAATGTGTACACAAAATTACAAACAAAACGATTTTGAGAACAAAATGGCTGTATGCACAGATTTGATCGTAGAATGTGCGTAAGAAAACATCCACGTCAGATGTACGCACTTTTGCTTGTCCGATTGCGGGTAATTCTTGCTGCTCAAAAAGGGTTTACTTTAAACATTGACAGGTGCTCTTTGATATGTCTATGACATTAATAAGGCATCATTTAAAGGTGGAGATCTGAAATGGTTAAGCTGCGCACAATTTCAAGATCAGTTGCAATTTATAGATTTCACCTCTAAAAGTGTTCTGTACATTCCCTCGTTCTATGAATCACACGTACGCCCTTTGGAAAATTGAACGCAAGATCAAATTTAGGATGGTTTCTATGCAGCATTTTATAAATGAGGCCCCTCAAGTCATTAGGTGGTTTCAGTTCATTCAGGTTGAGGAGATCCTGTAAGTTCCTATTGCTATTCCTATTGCTCAAGTGTAAGTGGAGCTTATTAAATACTCCATAGCAACTGCATCCACTCACAAATATATATATATATATATATATATATATATA
>JAPMOP011162887.1:0-10343 GCA_029874735.1 Cobitis vettonica | reverse complement strand
TCGTGTCCTCGCTCTACGTCATCATTAACTGTCGAAGTTCATTCCAATTCTCAAGAACGCAAGTACAGAGGACGAGGATGCATCGAGTGCAGACTTGCGCGCTAAAATCGCTTTACTCCCCAGAAGTCATTGCAGCAAAACAATGGCGGAGGTCAGGTAACCAACAGGAAGAGCGCACACATCTCAATTCTCACAAGTGCGTTCTGTGTTCTTGCGACCTTCTGAGTTCGTTCTTACAAGGTAGCCTGGCAAGACCGATCTTCATGAGGACGCTAGTCTGGTTCGACTTCGCGTGGCGTGGAAAGAACTGACAGCCGGATGATGTCAAAATACAGGGAGAGTGAGTCGAAATAAGCCTCCATATTGTTTCTTGAATCGCTCTTGTGTTACTTTGACGTCCTCGGGCCGTCAGTTCTTTCCACGCCACACGAAGTCTAACTACAACAACAAACTAATTAACCCTGATGAACTACCCTTGGTATGCATGTGTGTAGTATAAATACATTCCTATACTTGCTTAACCTGCCATGTTACAGTATGATACATTAACAATAATCTGAGTCCAAGCTCAGATTAGTATATCAACATGTCATATTCACATTTATGCATTTGGAAGACGCTTTTATCCAAAGCGAATTACAGTGCATTACAAGATATACATTTTTACTGGGTGTTCCCTGGGTTTGAACCCAAGACCTTTTGTTCTGCTAATGCACGTGTGGTCTCACAAGGATTTACAAGTTTATCTTTATTGTCAATGTATTGATGCTGTACTGAGGTTCATCAAAGTTAGCTTGGCCTGCTATAGTTTACTCTTACCTAGGTGAAGGTGATGTTCTCTCATCCAAGCTGTGATGCCTTACATACAGTCTGAGATTCGTGACTGAGAAAGGTCACGCTGTGACGTACTGGTTTTCTACTGGTCGTGAAACAAATTCGCAGGACAGAGTTCACCAGACTTGAACTTTGTTAAGCAGTGGAATGCGAAATATCCTTGCACGAGCTTGCGTTTTTGGTCTGGCGAATTTGGATGCTTATTAATGGAAGTTAATGGAAATAAATGGAACGTAAAGTGCAGTGTGCCCCTTTTCACCGTATCATAACCAGACACAATGCAATATGATTCTAGCGATAGACCATACTGAATGAGAAAAAGGCACAACGATCACAAAACACATGTTCATCACCATACTAAAAGCAGATGAGTGAATGATTTTTTGCAGTGGCAGCTGAGGCCAGTAAAACAGCCCAATTATACATTTACAACATTTACAAATAAAATATAAACAAACTATGTATGAACTGGACCAAACTAAAAAAATAATAATCATTCTGTATAAGACTGTATAATGTAGAAACTCAAACTGTCCTCTTAATCGGCACAAAAAAAAAACAGAACTGAATGCATGCATGTGGGTAATAAACACATCAAGACTTATGCAGACTCTGTTGTCATTAAATTTTGTGTCTTTACCTCGGACAGTTGACTTCTTGGGGAATTTTTAATTTCGTTCTGGAGGCTGAACCCATGCTCCTCCGCCACACTGGAGTGTGTTTTCGACTTCATGCAATGCTGCGCAGACCGATCAGCAAATGACATCAAGATGTGAGACTGTTTCGAGACCAGTGTCTACTAATCGCTCTTGCGGAGCCTTCACGTTAGAGGTCTTCTCAGGTCCAAAGAAATGTGCCCGACCCAAAATTACCTGAATCACTTTTTACCCGAATCCGACATGCATAAAGCTTTTTTTTAAGAAAGACCTGACCCGAGACAAACCCGAGAAAATTAGACCCGAGTCTGACCCAACACAGTGGCAATTTTTTCGAATGTAATCGGCACTGACCTGTGTGCAGTCTGCAGCCTCCCACGCACCAGTCAGACAGAAAGAAACCCCAGTGGCCTCGCACCCAATTTTGCCCACTGCTTCATTTATTTTCATTTGTTATCTGACGACACCAAGGAAACCACTAAAATGTGCATTCAAAATTGATTGACAGCTCTGTCTCAACGAAAAATAACCTACCGCCAGCCACACAATATCACAAACTCTCTAGGCAAACAGAGGGGGGTTGGAAAAGGACTCGATGAACACACACAAGATAGCTCGGGTCTTCTCAGGTCCGTTCAGCAAAAACATTCATTTTAAATTACTGAGAACGCTAATATTATACCTGATCCATGTCCGAGGCACACATGAAACTTTTAGACCCGAACCCGCTTGGGTCTCGGGTCGGACATTGGGTTTACGTCATTTGCCAATCGGTCTCTATAGTGCCCTTATCACTTTTGCGCAGTTTTCACCAATCCCCTAAATGCACAACTAATTTTCCTTATTCTCTAAATTATATCTCTCATTACTTTTATATCATGAGCATACACAGATTATGTCAAAGTCAAACCACATTAACGCCCTCTCATGGAACACACAGTGCGTAAAGCCATATGGCTGCAAGTGCTACTGCATACAGAGATGCACCCCTTTGCTTTTTACGGCGTTCCTTGTGAAACTTGAGGGATTTGTTATATGTTTCTGCTTTTAACTTCTAATCAGTCTTTCCTCGTCTATGTTTGATGATTAATATTCACAATGTGCCGAACTTGTAGGTCTCAGTGTAGGTGGAGCTGTCAGCCGCAACATCGCAGAAATAGAAACCGTTTCTCATTTTATTGTGTGTGTGATGTGTAGTTAAGGCACGTGGTAATGTGGCTAGGTACAATTTCATAGTCATTTCTTAAAGTAAGAGGCATAGCAGTTATAATGCATGCTACGCCCCCAGTATCCCATCCTTGAAGCTTTGCCTTCTGTCAAGCGTAGTGTCCATAACTCAGTAACAGCAAATGTTTGATCTCTGTTTTGCATCCATCTTTTAATATTGAACAATGTCTTGTTCATTTCTGTTTTATTACTCCTAAGCACTTTCAAGACTAAAGTTTAAGTCCCGAGTTATGAAAGAGCAAAAAACATTTTCCTCTGGGTACATACATACACTTTCCTAACTAAACATTGGCTTGTCTTCCTAATCTAGCCAACCCCAGTGCTTATTTTATTTCCAGTTTCTGGAAAGTTGTGCCTGGAAAGAGAATTGGGATGCCGTATCGCTTGTTGAGCTGTTAAATTAATCATTATAATGACTTCAGAGAAGGTGTCAGATTGAGTCAGCTCTGTCTCATCCAATTCAAGCCCAGTCAATGCGTAGTACGTAGTCAGCTGAGGATCAAAATACAACTGCCAGCAGACATTTAAGTGAGCTGTGTGTGTATATGGGCCTGGGTGTGGGCAGTTTTTGTCATGTTGTTTTGCCAGAGTGTGAGAATGTATCGGCTTAAGTATGCTTTCGGGTATTGACTCGTTTAGGCACAAGCTAAAGGGAGCTGGGATTCATGCTAAATGTCTGCAAGATTCTCCTGTTTCGGGCTGCAAATGGGTGCCAGAGCAATCAGCCTTGACTATTGTATTTGTATTGTGAGAACATCTGTTTTATTTACTGGCTAATGGCTGACTCAAGCTTGGAGGCTTTAAATGCCATAGCAGACGCCCTGTGTGTTTGGTGTATCGGTGTCTGCATAAATGAGAGAGGCATGTTAAAAAAGGGGTGAGTGAGGGTAAACGACTATATATTTACATTCATTTGGTGTGCTTTATAGCAGGTCGGGCCTATGTATGACTTTGGCACTTGTGCTATTGCACTCAGCCAGTGGTGTCAATTTACAGCTGCAGAAAATGAGCACAGCCCTCTGTTTAACTCTGTGTGGATTGTATATCATGGGCTTTGTTTGGCCCTTTAAAATGCAGTCACCTGCCAGGAGAGGAGAAGCTGTAGATGTTGTCAATGTTATCACTGTTAATCCCGCTTTTTGCAACTCTTACTCAATTGTTTGAATTGATGTTTATTGATGCAGTGATGTTGAGTTTTTTTTTTTGAACAAATGATATATGCATGTATAAATTACATTGGTGTAATTTTGTTTTGAAAAGTGGTGGGGACACAGATCAACCGCCCCCTGAGTTCGGTCAAACCAATGATACTTCAAAACAATAAAAACGATACTTTTATAGACTAAATCAGTGGTCTTCAACATGGTGCCCATGGGCACCAGGTTGCCTGCATGGACACTGTGAGTTGCCCTCCAAAGCACATTCTATTACTAGCCTCAATTTTAATATTTATTTATTACATATAGTATGCTTTGGAAAGCAGGAGAAAGCATAGAGTCCTGCATTTTCCACGCTTTTTAAATTTTAATGGACCCTAACACACATCTACCGCAAGAAATCTTTATAAATTTGTTCCGAAGTGGTTGTGACATAATCAACTTTGGCAAAAAATTGGTGGGGAGATGTCCCACCCATCCCACCCAGTTATTTAACATTCTGTAAAACATTTTATTTTACATGACAAAAATAATTTGTTGAATTTATGTTTGGTTGCAGTTGGTAAACCAGCCTCTTAGCGCCACCTATAGAGTGAAAGCGCACTTCCTGTACTCTATATCCTTCCTGTTTATGTATATCCAGGGTTGGGGAGTAACGGATTACATGTAACGGGATTACGTAAAGTTGTAATTATTGTTCAATTACTTGCAAAAAAAGCGATTGATTGGCTTCACAAGATGTCAGTATGTCACCAATATGCCACCAGGAGTCTTATTTGTATCGGAAATCTGTTTTCTGAACTCTCAAAGTGCTGGCCATTTACTTGCATTATATGAATCACTGAGCACTGTGGTTTTCTGCACAATGTCTTCTTTATTGTTCTACTGAAGACAAAATGTCACCAATATATTGTATGTCCTGAGGGTGAATAAATAAACAGCAAATTTTTATTTTTGGGTAAACTATCCCTTTAAGCATAATTGGAGTAACTGGGCGTTCACACCAGACGTGGTAGAGGTCGCAAGCGTGAGTGATTTACATGTTAAGTCAATGCAAAGACACGAATAGGCATCCTGCGGCGTGGGATGTGCAGATGGCGCGTTCCAAGCGAATTGAGCGTTGACGCGGGAAACGCGCGAGTTGGAAAATCTGAACTTTGGCAGATTTCCACCCGCATTAACCACTCAGGACCTTGCTGTAGTAGTGACGTGATTACAGGAAGCGATCTGAGTCTCAGCGGAGTCGCAGAAGCCCCTCCCATGTCGCGAATTTCCATGTGAATGTTTTTTCACGCGCGAATGAAGCAAAAGTAAACTCAAAATGTTCAAGCGTCTAACTATGTTTCTGCCGCCTCTACCGTGGCAGGTGTGAACGCACCATAAGACATGTAAACACGTTAAATAAATGAAAGTAATTTTACATCGATATCAAAAGTAGAAATCAAAACATGATTTATGAAATTTAAAATGTAATACAGAAGCACATACCTGTCAATCAAAACGCTTATGTAAACAGAAACCATTCAAAATTTTAGTCTTTAGTAGAAAAAGTGATGGTTTTTTGTGTTATTCTTATATGACCTTAAAGGGAAGATGAACAATGTAATGACAAATTAATATTATGATATTCAACAGTATCATGTTTGCATGTACTGTATGTGTGTACCTTTTAGTGTGCATCTGTTTTTGTATTCTGTACGCAAAGCCATGTGGACTTGTGGAAGGCTCATTTGTGCATGTTCAGCTTAGATTGTTAGGTGAAAATAGCCATTGGGCGAAGCTTTGAAACTGTAATGAATCAGCCAAAAGCTTTTTCGTATTTATTTAATTTTTTGCATGTTATTGGTGTCCAGAGACATGAAGCAGCGCTTGCTTCACAGAGGCCTGCAGTATCATTTAAGGAGCTTAGGAAAAAAGCAAAATGGGAACAATAAATGTAAACCTCAGTGCCTGTGTGCCAGCTGCACAATAGTTCAAAGACCTCATCAATGTTATTCATAATGTGCCAATAATCCAGAGCGCCAAAGACGAAAAATCCCAGAAACTATACTTTCTATAAAACTCTAAATGCTTTTATATAATGCAAAGCCACGGTTTGTGGTCTTGCATGGCATGTTTATTGGTCAAAATCGAAACTACTACGTACAACTTTTGCTTCAACACATTTTTACAGCTCAGCCTAAGCGAGATATTTGCATAATCATTTGCAATTTAAACTTAATGGTGTCAACAAAGTAATAAAATCCTGGTTTACATCAATAAGTGAAGTTTTGGTCTGTGCAAACCTTTTTTATCTCACTGTAGAAGGCAGACAGACATATTGCCAAATCCAGTTTCAGTCTCTGCTGTTTCACACTGTTGCATCATACGATTCAAATGTGTTTAGGGCTCAGAGGATCCAGAAGAACCCTGTTGCCAGAGGAAAAGAGGAGTGTAAATACAAAAAAAAAAAAAAATTACAGAGCAGCGTGAGATCAGTTACAGCTGTTTGCAGGGACACCATCATAATACTGTACTGATATTAAAATAAACCCATGTTGCAAAAATGTTTGCAAAGCCTTAATTTGCTTGCCGATCAAACGTCAGTGTCCCAGAGGTCACTAATATATTGGTCATTCAAATACATCTGTAACTAATCGTTTTTGGTCCAATACAATCTATGTCTCAGTCTGTAAGTTGCCTGACAATTACACTTCAGTAGCCTCATTAGTGCCACATTTCTAAACGAAGAAATCAATGGTGCTGCCCTAATAAATTTGCATTTATTGGTAGTTTCAGTTACATAAAATTATCCAAGTGCCTGCAAAAGTCTCCAAATACAAACCGTTCTATTGAAATGATGAGAACATGATCCCTTTTGCTCGGTGACGCATAAAACGGCAGCGCTCTAAATCAGGTGGTTTCTGACGGGCGACTGAAGTGATGGCAGACCTGATTATAGGGGCCCGAAAGTAAGTTACCTGATCTGTAGCACATTGTATATCTGCCATATAAAACCCTTTATGATTCGAAAAAATATTTCATTGGTCATTGAGCGATACAGATTAGTGATTCATGAGGCACACATCTTTAAACTAAAAGCCATTTATATTGAAACAAGACTAAAGCGAGAGCAATTAAGATACATTTTTATTTAATCCAATGGACTTTAACAGGGAATTGTTTTGTGGTTGAAAGATAGTTCACCCCAAAATTAAAATGTAATTGTTTACTCCTCATGTCTGACTCGTGTTACAATTTTCAGGACTTGCGACTTGCTTAATTAAAGTATGAAAATGACGTGACTTTGACAAGTTACTTGAGACTTGACAATGATTTGAACTTATAATCAACAAACAGCAATAAAATTCATTCAAATAAAAGACGTCAACACCACTAATCAGCGTCTGTATTACATGTGCACATTTTCAAGTGTTTGTGTGGATTGCGTGTGGAAAATAAAAAGCATTGCGCTTGCAGTTGATCACGAGTCACGACCCACGTTTCGGATGCGATTCGATTCGCAGATTGACACGCAAATTTAATAGGGAAAGTTTATCATTTGCACGTGTTTCAAAGGCTTGCAAATGTTAACATTAGAGTGATTTTAAACAATTTAACTGCAAAAAGCCGCTAAAGTGAGCCACTTTCTGTAACTATGTGCAGATGCACGTGCGGTTGAATGTGTCTGGTCCAGCTCCAATCATACGTGATCATCCCTACACCATTCAAAGATCAGAACACTTGATGTGTGTAGACTATAGAGAGAGTTACGCTACTGTCTCTCACGCTGTAGTCCATTAAAATTAATTTGGCGAACAGAGCACTGAAAAACAACAAAGTTTTTATGTTGAGCAACTGTTTATGCTGCGCAGTTTGGAATTCCTCCTCAGTTTGTGTGTGCGCGTAAGTTTAAGTGCCCTCAATAGTGCACACACGGAGAGATGCATTTCAAAAAGTAAGCGAGCATAAAATCTTTCTGTTCTTGACAGGACATATACAAACAAAATGATCTCCACAGTATGTTTTTTCTTATAAAAACATTTGTTTATGTCTTCAGTTTATGTGCTTATGTGCTTATAGTAACCTCAATTACCTACTCAAGTCTGTGTCATTAATGTTAATCAAACAACCCAAGACAAAGAAAAAATTAATTCTGTAGCTCTAAAAATAATTATTAAATTTATTTAATTCAGTAAATACAGTGCTATTATTCATTTGATTCGATTTCTGAACCTAATGCTAATTTTAATTCTATCAAAAAAAATGTACCCCTATTTATTTTAGTACTGTGACTTGACTTGACTTAAAACTTATCAGGACTCGACTTGACTTGCTTAGGGTGAACCCTTGACTTGAATTGATTTATCTGAACTGTGACTTGAGAGTTGATGGTTAAGACTTGAGATTTGCTTGGACTTGACCATGTGTGGCTTGTCCCCACCTTTGGTTCTTATTGAATGTTGTATATTATTCATGCTGGACTTTAAATGAGCTTGAAAATGCAGTCACTATGATTTGTTACTGTCCTGAAAGATCTGTGAACATTTAAATTCATGCAAGTTTTAAATGATGTAAGTGTGAGTAAATAGTGACAAAATGCTTTATGGTGAACTATTTTAGGCTTCTCTTAAAGGGATAGTTTACAGAAAAATTTACATTTTATCATTATATATGTCCCCCCAAGTTGCCCCAAACCTCTGCTGAACACAATTGAAGACATTTTGAAAAATGTAAATAAATAAAACAGTTCTGGGGCACCATTCACTTCAATAGTATTATTATTTTCCTA
This sequence comes from Cobitis vettonica, assembly GCA_029874735.1. Lineage (NCBI taxonomy): Eukaryota > Metazoa > Chordata > Actinopteri > Cypriniformes > Cobitidae > Cobitis > Cobitis vettonica. Next base: position 1,698 of record JAPMOP011162887.1, on the reverse strand, counting down.
CATGGGAGCCAATGGTGCCCCAGATCTGCTTAGTTACAAACATTCTTCAAAATATCGTAATTTATGTTCAGCAGAACAAAGAAATGTATACAGGTTTGGAACAACTTGGGGGTGAATAAATCATGACAGAATTATTATTTTTTTGTGTGTGAAGTATCCCTTTAACATAAATGCATTAACCAGCCAGAGTTAAACATAGCTCTTATACAGTCTTTCATCTCCAAAGTTCATCTCATATCAGACACTGTTAGTCTTTCTCCTCCCAATCTTCCCCACTGATTTCATTGTTTTATAAATGAGAAATGATTTTTTTCAATAAGAGACAGTTATTTTTGATTACATTTTTTGACACTGAGAGAAAATCCCAACCCGAAAAGTCCCAATTCTGATTGCGTCTGTATCTTCCTTTTCATTTCCACATGTGCTACCAATTATAATGCAAACAGTGATCACTTAGGTGCTTTTGACTCTTTCTTAATCTTTTCTTTATATATAAGATATTGCAGACTAGATATTTAAAACTGACTTTTGTACTCTGGGCTTCTGGTAGTGTGGCTCTTTTGACAGAGTGCTTGTGTTTCAAAAGTCAGTATGCATAACATTAATAAAATTCATGTATTTGGTAGTGAAGACTGCCGAGCTCACATGTTTCATGTCCTGTCAGATTATATAGTTGAGTGTAGATGGAAGAAAAGTTAATGTTATACAATGAGTGATTTTTTTGCCAAAATGAACATATACCATCTATCCAGGGTCTACCCTCCTTGTGGCCCAAGATGCTAGGATAGGCACCAGCTCCCTCTCCCCTGGTGTTTATTAAAATCTAAAATAAAAACCTACCTTGTTCAGCAAATTAATAGCTGTCATTAAGAGTTTACCTCTGAATCGAATCAAAACAGACTGAGCCCACCTTGCCCACATATATTTAGCATTAGCGTCGAGGTAGGCTTAAGGTGGATCTGGGTGGCTGCCTTCATTAACTGCAATAATGCATGCGCAGATTGTTTCCATATTCCAGCGAACATGCATACCCATGGACATGCATATTCAATGGTCAAACTATACAGTCACTCTTTTAATAAACCACACAGCCACTTTCGGGCCAACAGAATTGACCTATTCTCAGCAGTCAGGTATTTTCCTAGACCTTTAATTAGTCATGTGCGGGTAATGGCTTAGCAAAATATTGCCGACCACGTAAGTGGTCATCTGTCCCATTAACATGAATGCACAGCACTTTTGTTGTTTGACAGGGCAACATGTGCAATCTAAATGCAAAGTCAAAACGAACATATATGTGACCATGTTATAGAAATCCATGTAATCTAATGATGAACATTTGAAGGGCACCTATTGTGCCCATTTTTGTAATGCAAGTTTCAGGTGTGCCCAGAATGTGTCTGTGAAGTTTTTAGCTCAAAATATCCCACAGATAATTTATTATAGCATGTCCAAATGCCCCTATTTGGGTGGGAGCACAAACTTGCTTTTTTCATGTCTGTACCTTTAAATGCAAATTAGCTACTGCTCCTCACTCCCTTACCAAAAAATCCTGTGAATACAGTCTGAGAAAATAGTGTCTCAGTATTAAGATATGGCAGACAGCCTACAACCCAATGAGGGCGGAAACTATGGTAATGCAGGACTGTCAGTCAGTGGCTGTGGGCGGGGCTTTATCAGTGTGATGTCACATTAACA
>JAPMOP011162866.1:0-12476 GCA_029874735.1 Cobitis vettonica | reverse complement strand
GTGCACAACACAGAACTATACAGCATTACATACATTACATACAACTGAGGACATTATAAACATATTTAACAGTTTTGCTTTTTTGCTAATCTGGGATGCCTTAAAAACTGATTGATGTGCCCTGAAATGCTTTTTTTGATGCGTTGACGTAATTTCCACTGAAACAAAAAGTTAAGGCGGGACATCTTGAGTGGCCCCTCCCCCTCTTCAAAAAACAAATACCATTTTGTTTATGATAAGCAGAAGTGCAGAATGATGTCATAAACTGCTGATCTGTATCGGCGTAAGTGAGAGATTGAAGGTTTTAAATCCTTATATCTACTAAATGTGAAATTTGTCAATGTTTTGGACCACACTAGTTTATAGATATCCTTCACACTAACATAAAAACATAAAACTTCTATTTTGATGTCATGAGGAAGGCTTTATGCATTTGTTCCAGTGGTTGAAGCCATGCCAGTTAATATTGCCTTATAAACTTTAGTGTTTTGAGAGTATCCAGTTAAAACTAAGCACCTCTGCAAAGGGTACTGAAATTAAATGAAAAAAATAAATCAAAATGCTTATTCATTTTAACTAAAACTGCTGCAGTACAAATGTGTGTTGCTGTGGCTCAATAGGTAAAGCATTAGATTAGCAACGGAAAGGTCATGGGTTTGATCCAGGGAACACGCTGCAATGTAAGGGGCTTTGAAAAAAAATTGTCTGCCAAATGCAAAAATGTAAATAAAATATGGATCAACTGGCAAAACTGTTCCCTTTATTCTTCCACGTAAATGCAAAGCAAATATTTATAATGAGTCATTATTTAAAAGCTTAACTGGAGACAGGAAAATGTACAGTAAAACCTGTAAAATTGTATTTTAGCGCCCCCTGCGGTCATTATGGGTTATGACATGAGAGCTGAGGACAGCTGTTGCCCCTAGTGCTGTCCACTTAGGTGAGAGGTGTAATATTTGCTAACGAAAGTATGTACCTAACAATATTTAATATAATATTGATATAATACTGAATTATTTTTGTCGTGTTCCTGTAATTGGTAGCATTGTACTAGCAACACAGAGGTCAAAGGTTCAAACCCAAGGAACACACTTACTGATAAAATGTAAAGCTTGAATACACTGTAAGTCACTTTGGATATAAGTATCTGTCAAATGCATAAACATCTAAATATAAAAAAAATCATCAAAAATAATCCTCCGATATCTTCAAAATATTTACTACTGTGAATATGCACAAAAAGATTTTGAGTCAAAGATCATGTTTTGCATCTTTGTTTGGTTGTTATGCTACACGAAAAGACATCTGTAATAGGTCACATCTTCTTCAAGTTAATCACAGATATCAGAGGTCTTTTACAGGAAGAAGAACAAAGACCTCAGTCACAAACCCTATCATGTTCAAACCTTTTGTGGTTTTCATTGCACATGACGTTATGGCTGTAACATCATTTATGATAGAGAACGGATGGTAAGTTTCTCTGTACGCTTCCAGGTGTTCATTCCCCATGGCAGCACAGTTGAATCATAATCACCACAGTAACAAACACATGAGAATAAAACAGTGTACCTCATTTCGTTCTGTATATTCAGCTGCCTGGAAAATGTAAATCAGTGGAAATGGTGTTGATTTCTATCCATTCTGTCTAACATACATTTCTATTGTCTGTGAGGGTTAAATGTGTTTGTTCACCTTGTTTTTTTTTTTTTAGATAACTGTGTTTTTAATGTGCCCTCTGGTTTGTGTTTCAAAGGCATTCAGGAAAATAACATACTGAATGAACAAAGGAAGATTTTAGTGACTAACACTGTTTGTAAAACTGTAACAAGACCAGAGATCATGTGCCATCTGGTGTAAAGACCAGATGACCAACCATGCTGACTAAAATAAATAAATAAACTTTTTGTTTTCTGTATCCATTACTGAAGGTTTTTTTAGGCTTTATTTCACTCAAGTAAACTAAAAAGGGCTGATTTAAATAAATCTTTAAAAACACTGCAGGCTTCAAAATCGAATTTTTTGTGTTGGCTATTACAGGCCAGATTTTAATGTCTGTTTTTTATTAAATGAATATGAAATCTGTAACCTTGAAGGAAAGGAAGCAATGCCAACTGGGTGAATTAATCATCTTAAGTGCTCTAAAACTTTGTTTTGAGTGTAACTATTAAACAAAAGTTTTTAAATTGTAGCTCTGTATTTACCAATATCAAACCTTTTATTTCTGGAATAACAGTGTCCAATCCATTTCTTAATATATTGTGATAGCCTATAAAATAATGCAGAGCCACTATCTGTGTTTGCTCAGGGGTGGGATTGTCCACTTATTTTTGGTTTTATACACCGTCCTTCTCTTCATCTCTGACAATATTACGATATGTATAGTATACATTACAGTATTTCGATCGTACAGTCTTAAAAAAGGAAGAGTTAAACAGCATCTTTATTGTCTGGGGTTGTTATAAAATCAAATATGTTGTTTAAAACATAAAAAATTAAGAAACCTGCTAAAGGCATGCTTGTCAGCAGCCAATCTTCAAATGGTCATGCAATACACAGATGTCAAGAGGGTAGTTAAATTATTTCTGTGCCACTGAGAACAACAGCTAAGAGCCTTCTCCCAAATTAACAGTGGCAGGTTTAATTGGTCAGCCATCAAGCATTTACAGTAGGAGAATGACCAGGTCAGCATTAACCCAATTCCTATATTGACCCCTGGGTGATAAAACCTGAGTCTAAATAGTGTGGGTAGTAAACCTAAATGAAGCAGTTTTGTAGATTATCTCTGGTGTCCTCCCAATCACCCTGTCAAACACAAGATCGCACCTTTAATTGATGAGTAATAGGCCTACATCAAAATTTGTAACATAAATAATTTGAAACATTAATAATTGTAAGCATCAGGTCACCACTAGGTGGCGGTAGAATACATTAAATAATACCTATACGTAATAGCATCTTGTGTGAAGTTTGTGGGCACACATCACAAGTGAACATTAAAACAACATATTGTCCCAATCATCCCAAAAATATGCTATTCATTTTTTCGTCATATTATGATATTTGCACACCACTCCCCCCAAAAAGAAATATAAATCACAAAAATATTTGTGGGATGTGTCATGAGCACTCAAAAAGCAGTAACATTCCATGACAGGTGTTGGATTAAAATACCGCATAGCTGGATAGAAAGTCACAGTCCAAAATTTCACACTATGGGTTTAGTGATTACTGAGTGGTAGCGTAAAATCGACAAAGATTAGTTAACCTCTTCCCTCCATATACTGTTTGAACAACAATCTGACAAATAAGGCAGCACACTTGGCCAACCAAAAAAAAAGAAAAGAACAAAAAAAAACACTTGGCCAAGAAGCTCGTGCTACAAAAAGGCTTTGTCATAAATACATACATTATATACCCAACATATGACACTCTTAATTTGAGAAAATGAGTGCACTGAATATTAGAGTATTTTGTATGTAATGCAGTGCAATGACACTCATTATTAGTAATATAGTGGTTCATTATTGATATGCTGAGTTCACTTGCTCATCAACAATGGACATGAATTTCCACGTTACACAATGCTAAATACTGTAGCCTACATATATTTGTAACTAATTTAGAGTGAATAACGTGACTATTATTAATAATATATCAATTATATATTAAATCTTTTTAATTGTATGATAAATTATTTATATAATTATTTAACAAAAGTAATTGTTTTCATCACGTTGTTGTTTACTTCTTAGTTTTGCCATCATCGTCGTTATTAAAGTTTCAGTGATTTTCAGTGAATTTCCTCAACAGCCAATCATCGCGCCCGCAGCCGGTGACGTAACTGTCAGTGATTTGAGTGCACTCACCTGAGAAACCCATTCTGTCCGATGGCACGCGCAACGCAGACTAACGGCACGCAGCTTTTGTGGAGAGAGAAAACACGAGCCTTTTAAACTGATGTGACCCATTGTGAACGTGAGTCACCCGAGTCTTCATTCTGTTCAAGTGCAGTGACTTAGCGATCACGGGACTGAGGAACGAGAAGGGGAAAAGAGAGGGCAACTTTTTTTAACAGAAGAGATAAAAAGTCACCGCTGAATCTCACCTCGAGATCGCTGGCATCTGGCAGAAACAGCGCGCGTGCGTGTCGATCGAGACGGACAGTTGAAAGATGTGATTATTTCTTGCTTCTGTCTCCGACAGGTGTGTTTTTATTTTACAAGTGAGTGAGGTTTTTATTTTAAACTGTTTAAATGGGTGAATCAGATGTGTTAAATGTTTAAAGTTATAATTTTTTACCTCGGTCATGATGTTAAGACTAAATGTATTCATGAGACTGATGTTGACTATAACATTAGGCAATACCACTTTCTTAATGCATAAACAATAAACATTAACCATTTAAAATATATTTTTTAAGCGTAGTTAAACGTTTTTAAAGGAAAATGCGCTTCATTTGCAGACAAAATTAGTCATTGTGTGAGTAAGTTTCTTTGAAACGCAGATATGGAGACGGAAGCTTTTTGGGACTGTAGGTAAAATAGTAGTGTTTGGAAAATCAGAATGTAGATTTTCTTAGCAATAAATCTGTAAAAAAAATTAAGAAACTGCCAGAGCTAACTTACAAGAAAACAAGTGTTTAAAGTGTGCCAAATGTTTTGTTGCAGTAATTTATGTGACTACGCAAGAAATACTGAATTTCATAAAATGTGTTTGCTTCAATAAATACCTTAATGTCTTTATCATATGGCTGTTATGGTTGGAATGCCGTTTTGAACGCACGTTACCATTATGTAAACGCATTGTTAAAAATGTTGACTGTATTTTTACGTCATATAGTCAGTGCAACAGTTTTTATGTTTGTAATATGCACAACCGTTCAAAAGTTTAGGGTCATTTACTCATTTTCTATTCTATTACCCTTTGAAATTTAACAGAAAAGTAGTTTGGGCACTTTGTCAACCAGCTCTTCATGTCTCAGACTGGGGTATTTTTTTACAATATTGATGTAGTTCAAATCTATTATGGGCTCTTATTGGCTGTTTTTTATCAATAATCAGTGCAAGTAATCTATTAAAAAAATATGAAAGGGATTAATACGTTGTAGTTTAAGAAACATTTCAGTCAAGTGACCTTAAACTTTTGACCCATAGTGTAAGTTTAAGTAAGTGCATGAAGTGCGTGCATATACTTTATGCTTATTTTTAAACATATGGTTTGCAGTTAACTACACTCGAGTCAGCTGCAATTGCTTGGATAACTGTAAGGATGAATCCCATTATTCCTCACCCTTAAAAGCGACCTCGTAGTGAAAGCGTTTAAGTACGCCAACAATAAATCACTTCTCTGGGCCTACCAGGCTTAATTGAGTTTATCAACCACTCCCTTGAGAAGGCTGTCTAAAGTTAGACTTGTCACCACAGTGCACTCAGCGTAGCCTGTCTCTGATGATTCGCCACAAAAGTGCTGTCTAAGTCAGAAGCACAAGTACCATTTACGTTTGCCCTATTTCTTTTATCCATGGATTGGTCACATGCATTGAATGGTGACTTATTGAGGCTTTTGGTCGGTGCTGGAGTAATGCTACTACAATGCATTCAAACCATTGATATCATTGTTATTGCGCTGTGTGTGGTTGTGATTTACAAGTGTCATTTGTCCGGCGCAGCTTGTCTTAGTCACAACTCCAAAAAGCTTTTTTGTGCTTGACTTCTGGTGCACTAATGGGTTCTATATATGGAGTCATACTAGACGTCTTTTAGTATACTATTTATTTCAATATGCTAAGTCAAATGATGGTCTGATGCTAATGGTTTTATAATAAGCTAAAGCTATATGTTCTTGTATTCATATTTACATTGGAAGATTTTGTATTCATTTTTTAATTTATTTTTACTCTGCAGAGGAACAAAGATGAGAATTTACTATCCTAAAGCCACTTGCATCCTCATCGTTCTTCAGATGCTGTGGTGGGGCTCCCAAAGTAGTCAATGTGAGGAACAAATAGAGAGCTCCAAACTCAACCTCTCTGTGACCTACGACCTCCCCTACTTTATATCTGACACCCCTATCCAGAAGCTGTTGGAATTCAATAGAACTGTGTACATAGGTGCCATCAATAAGCTCTATGCTCTGGCCGAAAACCTTACAAACATTCATGAATATGACACCGGACCCGTGCAAGAGAATCCAGGCTGCAATGTGGAAGATCACTGCGCTGGTTGTCCACCCAGAGCTAACGGCATAAACAACACCAACATGGCCCTGGTGGTGGAGACATTTTACGATTCTGAGCTCTTCAGCTGCGGGTCGGTTGGAAATGGCGTCTGTATCCGTCACGTATTAGAAGACGCTCCCCTGGATGTGGATGTAAGTTGCATGTATTCGAAGAAGAATGACGGCAGCAACCACGGTTGCCCAGACTGCCTGGCTGGTCCCTCAGGCACTCAGATCCTCAATGTGATGAGCAGCGGTGTGGTACGGTTCTTCGTCGCCAACTCTGAACCTCTTGACCAAACTGAACCCCGTCTCCACCATACCATCTCTGTTAGGAAGATGAGAGAGACTCAAGACGGCTTTGAGTTCTTCTCAGAACAGTCCTACATGGACCTCGCTCCAGGTTTGCATGGGAACTTCCCCCTACACTACGTCTACTCCTTCCAGAGTGGCCCATATGTGTATTTCCTTACCATCCAACTGGAAGGTGCCGGCTCGAACGCCTATCACACACGAATAGTTCGCATGTGCTCCTCTGATATTGAGATTCTGCGATACGTGGAAATGCCCTTCGAGTGCATTTACTCTGAACGCAGGCGAAAAAAGCGCTCGCCGCAGGTGGTTTTCAATGTTCTGCAGGCCGCGCATGTGGCCAAGGTCGGCTACGACTTTCAGCAGGAAATGGGTCTGAAAGAGGGCGAGGATGTGCTATTCGCAGCTTTCGCCCGCAGTAAACCCGACTCTCCGGAGCCCACCGCCAGCTCTGCCATGTGCGTCATCTCCATCACTGACATCAATAACTTCTTCAAGGATTTCATGCAGAAAGGACACATAAGGAAACTTTCTCACTTCACAGGATCAGAAGAGAAGACTTACAACCAGGTAGGAACTTGTGATTATGTAACGAAAGCATCAGCTGGTTAATCATCTTGTGTTTTCTCATTTACTAAATGTACCCGCATCTAGCTAACTGCTGTTTTGGTAATTGTCTAACAGGATATTAGCTGACCCTTTCGAAACACAGCCCATCAGAGAGCAATTCTGACTTCTTGTCAACCAAATTGCTTGTCTTTATCCTCTGGCCATCATAAATCACTGACCCTTCTTGTCTTATTTGTCTTATCCATCACCATTCATTGGATCAATCGGTAAATCATGCCGATCGATAAATGACAGGAATTTAACTGCCGGTGACTCCCCAAGGAGCCTGTCGATATCTGTGGAACTATAACCTCCAGAGTTCATTATAAACATAGTCATAAAGCTTTGTCACCATGCACGTATATTCATGTTAAATAGCAGTAAATGTGCAGTCCTAGAGATATAAAAGCAAAGCATGCTGAGATACCCAGCTGATCGAGATCTGCAAAAGCTTGGCTAGCTGCAATTATCAGATGTAAAAGGCAAGCAAAAAACACAGATTTTTATCTTTTCCAACTTATTTCACTGCATAATAATCAGTCTCGTTTTAACAGTAGTTTTTTAAATATTAGGTTGAGAATGTGTGCATACGTGTATAACAACTGGGTTAAGGCTATGTTTGTTTGACGTCTTGTTTAACAAGCATTGCTCATACTGAAGGCTTGCCTGTGATGTCTTATCAGAGTCCATACAGCGGGAAAACCCAGACCACCACGCAGCAGGTGTTCTTCAACCGTCTCTAACAGTCTTTGTACTCGTGGATTTAACAGTTCATATGGGCCAGACCAGAGCTGCTGGCCTCGTACCCCAAGTCAAACAGTTCTCCAATCTGGTGCGCTTGTTTCAGTGCCCTGAACTTTATCTGCCCAAACTCACAAAGTGCTCTCAGTCATTTGTCACGGGAGAAAACCTGCAGGCTCCACTCCAGACGTTTTAAATATTTTTGTTCTGTGGATCTTTGGTCCAAACACTGTCATCTGCTTAGAGTCAGCCGCGGTTTTGTCAGCTTTCATTACATGAATGTACAATATCTAAAATGGCTTTTAAAGTAACAACTCGGTTTGGAAATATTTCCTTAGGCATTTTTGAAGAATTGTTTGCTTAACTTTAAGAGGTTCAGGCATCTTAAAAGGCACCATAAGGCATAAAGTTTTTTTTTATTCAGCTGTTTGCAATATGGTGTATATCAATATTTATCTATATGTAAGCGTGTGCATGTGTGTGTGAATGCGTGCATACTGTATGTGTTTTTTGTGGTGTTTGGTGTGTGTCTGAGAGTACATTTGGTGCCATCATTGAGAATTATATGACTGGTAGTAGCATATGTTATGCAGAGTCTGTCTTATCGTCCCATAAAGAGGCAATTGACAGAGTGTCGTAAAACAATTATGCTGTAAAAAAGATGATAAATTGATCCCAATGTCTTGTTTTGCACTTACCGACTCCACAAACCGACCCCAGCTGGTTGGCAGTGCATTGCTTTATGTAAAAACAATGGGTTTCTGACACTAAGATGTACTTTTGTTTTTATTAGATTTACGTTTGCTTTCCTGTTTTATCTGTTAATATGGAGCCATAGTTATTTGAATATCATATAGTGGATAAATTGCCAAAGTCTCTAATACACTCTTACCCACAGCTTTTATACTTAACCCAAGCTCTTAAATGTATCGATCCACCAGTCTGCTTTTGCTCAGCAATATTCGTTAATAAAAAAGACAGAAATATTGTCACTGTTGTTTGGAGTGATGGAGGAGCACTGCACATATGTCATCTGGAGTTGGTCTCAACCCAGAGAGCTTAGCACCCCCGAGAGCAAAGGGAGGGGGACACTTGAGACCAGCAATAACAAACAGCCACATTTAAGGTCAAAATTATCATTAGATTACGATTGATCAGTGGAACAACTGGCAAAGGCTGATTACTTTAAAATTGAATCTGAATCTTGATTGATTGCCGTCTGTAATATAATTCCTAAAGAGGGAATTTTGATTGACAACCGTTTTAATTATTACACACAGCCATTGCGGCTAAACACAAGCTTTCAGATGGCGAAGGGAGTGTAAGAAAAAGGCGTTAGTGCAACATTGATTCGAAGTTACTTTGTGAAAATTTCCCATGTCTTTTTTTTTAATGCTGTGCATAATAAAATATCAATGCAAATCAGCAGGAGAATGAATCACCCTCGGTTTCTGGAATGTTCAACATGCATCTCGTGTCACACTGTAATACACTGTTTTGATAATGTAATAATAACACACTAATGTGCCGAAGTTGGCACGTATAATCTTGGCGTGCCTTAGCTTGTTTGTGCCCGTACCTAAATGTGTTTGTGCAAAATAGTAAAATCTAGATCATCTACAAGGCCCAGGCTCAACTCTGGGAGGTGCACTGCTAAGATGCAAAACCGTGCTGAAAGACGTGGTACTTGTTGTGTCCTGTCTTTGTTTTGAGACTGTGCAATGAGCTGTTTGCACTTTGCTTACATGTATGAGAGCTGGTGATGTGTTTCATGGGGGTGATTTGTGGTTCGTACAGGGGAAGTAACTAAGTCACCGGGAATCAGTGCTGGCAAAAACTCACAGGTGGATGTGCGCTTTCTCAAAACGTCAAGCTCATGCGGTGCGTTCACGTTGGCAGTTTCGCCCTGGCGGGAAACCTGCATGACTTTGGGCCATCATTGTAGCTGGAGCAAATTAAACAGCTGGCATCCAGGTGCACACCGGTCCTCTCATCTGCATTTTGGGAAAAGAGGGTGTGTCCTTGACTTTTAGCTATTTCTGGCTGTTTTCAGTTAGGACACATCCTCCTGAAGTGCTCCTGTTTCTATACTGTGAATGTATATATGTACAGTATATCATATTTATGACTTTGGAAATGGCCTTTTTTCTTCAACTGATGTTTACGCTCATAAAGAAGATAAGCGCATAGCCATAACTGATAAAGCCAGCACTTGCAATCTGTCCGTTGGGAGGAGCTTTCTATACCAACAAACCTACTGCATGGCTATGATTGGCTAGACCACCAATGTTTACGCTAGACTTATTGCACTCCGCTTCCTCCTTTAGTCTTGTGGTGGCTGGCCCATATTCAACATATTTTTCAGCCTCCAGGCTTAAAATACTTGGGCATAATTCACAAACATGTGTAAGTGTCAGAGAGAAGAATAGTTTGCTTTTGGTGAGGCTGGTGATGAGTCAGTGACCTACAGGCCTATTGAACCATCTCTGGTATTCACTATACATCCTCTTCCTCATTTTTTCCTCCTGTGGTAATTTCCTGCTCTCCAACAGGAACCTCAATACTTGGTTAACGACATCCTGACCAGGTATAAATCAAGTACCTACTGAAGCATTTAATGAACCCAGGCCAGGCAGGTCTGACATTCAATCAGCCTGCCAACACTGCTAAACAACCAGAGCTGACTGATCCAGACTAATTGCTTGGTGGAGTTCAAAGGCCTTCACTAATTGTTGTGGCTTACCCAGCGAGAACCACAAATAAACATTGAGGGTTTGGTAGGCGATATCCTCCCCCACCAGGTTAAATGTGCCATTACAGGATACCCCCGGCTAATGCCAATACAATGGGATCTATAAGACGCGAGTAGAATGAATGTATGCTTAAGTAATGGATTGGATTGACCAGGAACTGCTGTATTTTATCACCTGCCAACAATGCATCACAAATAAGAGCTTATCTGTGGCTTCCCTTCCACCTCATTCAGCACGTCCGTCAGATATTCCCAAGCTTATCCTTCAGCCTGTGTGATCAGCCAGTGAAAGGGGAGCAAGCTTTTACCTGATACCTGACTTGTGCATTTTGTGAGGCGTGATGGATGTTTGGTCAGCTAGATGTCGGTCATGGTTGAGGGTTTGAAGGAGTGTGAGCACAGAGGGGATATTTGATGCAGTGTAGTTTATCATAAGCAAAGCCATTGTTTACTTTAACCACAGTCTCATGTAAAATTCAAAAGAATGGTTATCCAAACAGGAGGACAAAAGAGAGATATCGCCTTCAAACTATTGTATTCAGCACAGGGTGGTGCAAAGTCTTCTAGCCTGCCAGCCTGTCGATACCCCCTCCTTCTCAGGACTTCAAAACAAACAGATGGGTTTTATTAATGTATTACTTTGCCCATATTCCCTGAAAGTATCTGGACAAAAAGGCTAAAAGTGATGCCAGTTTCCAGCGGTTTACAAAAAGATGGCACACTGATGCTTTGTTCTCCCATGCTGTCATGCCTTACGTGTTCTTGTAATGCTGGGTTGGTTGTTTGTTTGTTTTCTGTTTGTTACATGGTTTTATTCACTTAGTAGTAGTATATTAGCTGCTGGCTGATACTGAAATTGTGTTTCATATAAAAGGATGGCACCTGCTCATACTCTTTGAATCATAGTCGTGAGAAACATGATGACTACCAAAAACAGATTTTGCTGCATACTCATGCCCTTATCACATATGTTGTTTTTTGGCAAAGGGAGGGTGTTTTGTGAGTAAAGACCTTGATCTTTGTTCTGAGCATGCTGAGAAGGCTGCGTGTGCTTTTTGAGAGGCATAAAATGATGTTGGGTAGACATAAGGATTTCATAATATTGACCTCTTAGTAACAACTGCTGGAAGCAAAGTTGAGGGCAACTTCTGATGGCTATTTAAACTATGTTTTAAATATCTTTTAAAGGCACAACAATGCTAAAGACCATATATTTATCAGATTATCTCTACCTATTGTTCTTGGAGTTTAAAATGCACTAAACTGTTTAAGTTAGGCTTTAAAGGAATAGTTAGAAAGGGGAGGTCATGAATTACTCTCCTTCATATTGTTCACAACACATATGCTGTTGTATTTTTTTCTGTGTGTGTAACATTAAAAAAATCACAGATTTTTTATAATACGACACACATTTGAGTGCCCCATAACCGAATGTGATGATGTCAAACCATAATACCAAAATAATGATGTAATTTTGCTCACACAATGCAACCATATGGCTTTAGATGACTTGAAATATAATGCTTTGAATAAAGTAGGGTTGTGCTTTTGAAAGGCATTTTCGTCCTTAATGGCACTTGACAGCCTGTGGTGATATTGTATTGAAAAGAGCCTATGTGAAGATACTTTATAGTTTTGTGTGTGTTTTACCTTAATGCATTCCACTTACTCTCATTTTAAGGCTCTTTTTACGAAGTTCATTTGTATGAAATAACACTCTGCCGAATGTCAAAAAAGTAGCTAAAATTAGGAACAGACTATCTGTAAAGCCCTTTAAACATCTCCCAAAAAAGTGGGCAGCTTGTTTCTGATCTGTCCTGTCAGAGACATCAGACATGCTTAAAAC
>JAPMOP011162743.1:0-12646 GCA_029874735.1 Cobitis vettonica | reverse complement strand
CTTCTGCAGAGAGTGGTTGGTCTTATCTTTGTTTTTAACCTCTTATATAAGCTCAGGAAAAATAATGAAAGTGCTTTGAGATAAGAGTTATTAGCCAAAATCTGTGTAGCAATAGCATCTAAAATATTACTTCGGTTAAAATCATTCCAACATTATATAGTAAAACACAAACCTACACTACTACTGATACAATGGGTCATTAATCTGAAAACATGTGTATAATGTCATAATTAATGCAATAAATCTTAAATCAAGATTTGTGTGAATACATTTATATGATAGGCATGATCAGTTATGGCTAATACATATTACAATGCTGTCTCTGAGATAAACAGAAACGTTTTTGTGATGCGATATATAGAGTACTTTTGGGTGCACATGAGCAGTTTGTGTCTTAATAGGCACATCCCAAAAGCCCCAATATTTTCAAACACACACATTGCCTAATTTTAGAATAGACATGACACACAACAAAAAATATATTAGTCATTGTTTCCAGACACAACCATTTATCTGGTAAATAATAACATTTGTCAAATGTCCTGAGGTTGTAACTTCTACAAAACTTAAGATAATCATAACCGTGTTCATCGTGTATAAAAGGCGAATTGAGAGTCATTTATGAAATCCAAGATATATAAATCTTCCCTTAATTATATATTTAAACATTGTAAAGAGTTTCATTTTCGACAGATACACAAACCCTTCAAGAAATTGCATGAGCATCGCACCAGTGTAATCAATGAGATGACGCCCTCTACTGACCGGTTGCAAAACCGCAAGTTAAATAGTGCCAGAGATCACACTATAGAAACAACTTTGGCAGTAATTCACCTCATTGGAAAACAATCCATAAGATCTTTATATATATAGCATCATAAATGACTATGTGCATATACAAAGATTTCACACACCTCAACCGTTTGTCAATACTGAACACAATATCACAATGTTTGATACAACCTTGTTTTAATGGAACATCTGTACAACCAAGAATGTAAAAAAAAAGAACAGCTAAAATGAAGAATGACAACTTTTTCTCTTTAAAAAAATATCGTCTGGATTTTGCTCCTTGTTCACAAATCGTTTTGAAAATCCCAACAAAAATGAAACATTGAAAGGCAATTACATTTCTTGGCAATATAAATATAGTGGTATGAACAAGGTTTCTCAAACATTTTGTTTAGGAAGAGCATTACTGAAAACAGTGAATCTCTGGCCATTGTCCGGGTCACAAATCGCATTTATACAAAACCGGATTTCTTTTTTTAATTTCAGATCATGACATTTCAATTTGATGTGCTCTTACAGTTAAATATGTACATTCTTAATGCCAGTAGTCTTTACGGGAGCACACCACATCCCAAATGGCATTTAGTTGTAGGTGTAGTCTGAATAGTAGTCTGAGCGTCCACCCCCTCCCCTCCCGGGTGGATAGCCCCAGTTACACGGACCTCCTCTGATTTGCCCCCGGCCTGGTCTAGATCTCATGGGCATGGGCGGTACTCCTCTACCCCTGAACCCACCACGTATCATATTAATAGGTCCGGAAAAGCCCCCTCTCGGGCCGTACGTGCTGTTGCCACGTGCGTTCATGCCAGCCGACCCACCTCGGCACAAAGCCCCCAGGGTAGATCCGGGGATGGGCAGGAGTCCTCTGCCAGAAGTGCCGCCTCTGGAGGGTGGTGCACGACTGCCTCCGCGACTCTCTGAGGAAGAGTTCTTTGGAGTACCGTTTCCCTTGCTGCTTGGTGCCGAACTACCTTCCAGATCGCCTTTCTCTTTACTTTCTTTCTGCTGTACAAGGCCTACTGTAGATGTGGCTGGAGCGGGTTTGCTGTCATCACCTTGACTATTAGAGGTTCCAGTCTCGCTTGATCCCACCCATGATCCATCTTTAGCCCCTGAGGACTCAGTTTGGGTGGAAGGGATAGTGCTGAGCCCTCCCCCAGTTGCAAAACTGGGCTGGGACCCAGGTGTCTGCCCCCAGTTATAAAGAGGAGGAACAGGAGGAATAGGAGTAAGGGACGGAAAGAGAGTAGCTGTATCTGTATAGGAGGGGAAAGTAGTTGGAAGAGAGGAGGAGGACGAAGACGTAGATGATGTTACACCTATCTTTGCATCCTTGAATCCAGCAAGTCCTGGCTGACTGGCACTGCCTGCTGTCGGTGTCCCAGGTGCCACACGGTCCGAAACAGGCAGGGATGGTGTGGGGAGCTGAAGAGAGGAGGCTGATTCTGGAACAGGAGGCACCTCCACTGTACTCACAGGGGGCGGAGGGAAGGAGGAGGAGTGGGATGGGTGAATGGTGAGTGGCTGGGAGATGGGCATGGTGGAGGTGTTTGCAGCAGGGGGTTGGTTGGTAGAAAGAGTGGCAGTTTGACCATACTCTGATCCTTTGGAGCCCGTTGTGACTGGGGATGAATATGCAGAGGTCATGTGGTATGCAGGAGACCCTGAGTAAGGGCTCCACTGTGCCGAGTTGGGGCACAGGTAACTCTGGTGAGGGTTCACCCCAAAACTGGCCAGAGGGTCCTCCACATCAGGCCTAGGATTGGCCTCCTGATTGGTGGCTTTATACTGATCGATAGCAGATTTGATAGCTGCATAATCGATCGAGTAAGAGCTCTGGGTTGGATAGGTGACGGGAGGTTGTGGAAGAATAAGGGGATTCATAACAGGGTCCAAGGGGGGCTGATTGGGGAGAGGAGGGCGGAAGCCATCGGACTGAGGAAGAGGGGGCAGAGGTACCATCTGCTCCCGTAGCTCATTTTCAGTCTGAATGGAAGTCTCAGTGATATCCATATCATCTTCAGAGTCTATGGACATGTCCTCTTCATCTACTACTGCATCGGGCTCCACTGAGCAACAAAGAGAGACAGTGTGTAATCACAAACCAAACTCTTAAATGTGGTTTCTAGATGGGGGAGATATTAGAAAATCTGTGCTTTAGACTTTACCTGGAGTAGGCAGGACAACCTCTGCTTCTTCTGGAATGCTGAGCAAACCCTTGAAGTTGTTCATGATCCCATTCATGTTTGCAACGATGATTCCACTACCGGAGAACTGTGAGAATGCGTTACCATGCTTTTCTGTAGAGAAACACATGAACACGGGTTGGGTATTAAATCACGAAAAAGAAACAATATAAATGCTTTCGAGTATTAAAGTCTTTACATCCCATCTGTTGTGTCTACCTGTAAGAAAGACGATGTGTCTGTGCTGTGTGTGTTGAGCTTGCAACTTCACCAAACACTCCAAATCGGGAGCCTGCCTAGATGGAGTGTCACATTCATGGTAGGGCAGGAACTCGATCAAGTGTTTCTTCTGGTAAACCGTCAGCAGGTTTAACAGGTCCAGGGCCTCTGTGTTTAACCTGTGAGTGGACAGAAGTGAAATATTTACTTTTACTATAAAAGGTCTGCCAGGATTGGCTGAATAGTCCAGAACCTTTGGGTCTAACCTGCTAAGCTCTTTAAGCTTCTTCTGAGTCTTACAGTGCACCTTCCACTTCCAGGGTGAACTTTGACCCTCCAGAAACTGCAGAAATGCCTGTAGCCTCTCTGAAAGCACAATACAAATGTGAGTCTTCAAAGAAGATATTAATTTATGCTGTAATTACTCCTATTAAGTGATTTAAGGTAATGGAGATGTTGTCATCTGTTACCTAGTGTCATATTGTCAGGGTTTAGAATAAACTCATCCGACACAACGACACCACCTGACACAAAAAGCTCATTGTAAGTACGATTTTTCACATCGTCCAGACTGTCAACTCCAGCAAAATAAACTGTGGGCAACTTCTTCAGAGAAACCAGTGCGGGGATCTAAATGGGACACAGAAGGGAAAATTTCTTACACTGGATGTTTCCTACCTTGCTCATGCAATTGAAGAATATAATTTGGAAAAGGTTATGTTGCACTATTAAGTTGAAAGGTTGTGTACCTTATGCACATGAGCAGCGATATCCTCATTTTGAATGATGATCATAAACTTCTGTTGACTTTTCATCTGCATGTAATTCTGCGGGTTGCAATCTATGTTGCCAAGACTTTGTAAATATTCCTGGAAAAAAACAAGGAATTAGTTTAAAGGTCAGTCTATAAATCTGGACACAAAAAGTCCTGCATCTCACGTCTCACACCTTGATCTCAGCGCAGAGTTCACTCTCCTCATCTCCTTTTTGAATGAAGAACCTCACTGCATTCTTCTGCATGATCTCCATCAGTGTGCACAACACATCCGGCTGGATTTGTCCCATAATGTCACAGCCCACAGCACTCGAGGTTCCTGCAGGGGTAGCATCCAATGCTATCTCTGATATAGAAGGAACTGGAGCATGACTAGCACTTCCTATCGAAGGGGAACATGTAGTAATTTCCAAAACGTTGGTACCCTTAGGGTCAGCTGATTTTCCTACTGAAGGTAAATGGACTTCTTTGACTGTGCCGAAGCGACGTTTGTCTGAAGCCAGAGGTTGCTTAGGGGTAGGTGCAGGAGCTTGTGGCTTCCTCTGAGATTTAGGCACTGGAGATGATGTTTTAGTGTGTTGAGGGGTAGGTGGTGATGGTAAGATGGGTTGAGCAGGAGCTGGCATGGCAGGAGGGGGCGGTGCAGATGGTAAGGGGGTGGGCGCTGGAGACACAGCGGCCACAGGTTCTAAAGACGCACTGGGAGACCGAATCAATCGGTTCATCTTCTCACAAAGAGTGCTGACGTAGCCATGCACAGGCAACGAAGAGACATAATTTGAGATAAAAGGAGAGAAGGCCAAGCTCGACCAATTGGCCTCGTCCTCGCATCGAGGCAAAGGAGGCTGGGGGATGTAATTTATGTGTTGTGCCTCCATTAGTTCCTGGATGCCCGTGCAGAGGTTCTGAAACTCACAGTCGAGGATGGTGTCTACTACTCGCCTCGGAGACAGTACTTGCTTCTCTACTCCACTCATACAAGCCTCACGAACTCCCTCTGAAGATAAATACAGAACGTTTTTATGAAACAGCAATGCAGATTTTATCATTATACAATGTAATTTTGACAAAAATTTGAGAATGTGAGACATCATCCAAAGATCATTCTGTGAAAATATAACTTTAATTTCACTCAGTCAATATTAAAGATATCAATGTCAAATCAAATGTAAGCATGTAGGTACCAGTGCTGGACGCTCTCCACAGATGGCGGCTCTGATTCGATGCTTCTGCTAGACGGGGTGGCTGCTGCTCCATACTGGAGGGAGGACTGTACACATCCATACTGCTCCTGCTCAATTCCATCTGTTCCTACACAAAATAGGACATCGGTTAACTACATCATCAACATCACGATGAAAACTTGAATAAAGATACATTTATCACAAAACCATCCAAACCTCTAAGTAATCCTGAACCTGGTCCTCATTAGAACGTCTGGCCCGCAGGTCAAGGTCAAAGTGGGAGGCCGGTTCAACAGGGTCGAGACTCTGATCCATCGTCATGCTATTTGGGAGCATCATATGCGGACCACTAGGAGTATTAGAGTTCTGGCCCATCTTGTTGATCATGCTGAGGAAGAGTTTGAGCAACGTATGCGTGTCTCGAACATTGGGGCTTTGAGTCTCACGATCCCGCAGGTCCGTGTCGCACAGGCCCATGTTGTCCATCATCACTGACAGAAAAAGAAAGAGCGGCAGTCAACAAAGAGCTCATCGCTGATGAAGTGTAGTCAAAGAGGTGGGCGAGTATCACATTTATTGGCTCCTTTATGCAAGTAAAAATATATGAGAGCTTAACTATTCTCTCATACAGAGGACTTCATCTCGTGCAGGTCTAGAAAATTTAGAGACTCTCCACTTTATGTTTGCTGTAAATTTCTAAAAAAATTGCTTTATTTTATCACAGGAAAAAAACAAGACATCCTTTGCTAAAAACAACATACAGAAAAAAAGCATATATTTTTATCAGTATGTATATTCCCTAGCTTCGAACCCATGACCTTTTTTTCTGCTAATGCTATGCTCTACCAATGACCTATGCAGGAGCACATGTAATGCACCATCTGCCCAATGCTTAAATGTTAATTTCACAACATACCATACAAACTTCATCCACAGACTCACCTCTTCCTGGTTCCCCGTTCTCCAGATCAGTCCTCAGATACTTGCTAACACCTCCAGGCCCTTCCCTCTCCAGCCTCCTTTTCAAGCTGGCAGCGTCCCAGTCGTCCTCTCTTTCCTGCCCGCTCCCAACTGTAGTCCGCTTATGTAACTGTATCAGCTTCAGCAATTTCTCCATCTTTTCCTTATCATACTCTCCCTGTGTTCTCTGAGCACCACCGTTGGACTGGGAAACCTCATGTGTACTGCTGCTCGGCACTTGTCTATCTAACCCTCCCCAGTCTGACAAGGGGCTGTACTCTTCTCCACCTGCCGGCGGAGACTCAACTACCGGTCTACTGTCCTTTAAACCCTGCTGCAATACCTCCACGGGAAGCTGGAAGTGTGTCGGCCCCTTTATGTAAGAGGATAGTGCCATGTCCATGTTCTTAGGACGAGGTGCCGGGTGTAGGTTTGTACGGTCATCCAAACTGTGTCGGTACTCAGCCACATGGAAGGGCCGTATAGTGCCTTGTGCCTGTTGCCTCATGTAGTCCAACGCCTGACGTCTAAGCCCCGCAGAAAGGTCTTTGGGTGGAGTGGCACGCATTTTGAAGAGACCGTGGTGCAGGACGGGAACAAAATTATCAAGGTCATGGGTGATTGGGTCCTTAGGCTCTAATGGAACCAGAGGGTCTTCATTTACATCCGAGTTCTTAGAAACTTGAAAACAAAACAAAAGCAGGTAGATGGGTGGAGTCAGTCATGAATATATACCAAAATACAACTAAGTTGTGTACAAAATAGTGATACTCACTTAACCTGGAGATGTTCCTTTGTTCTTGGAAGATAAAAAGCGCCTGCAAGCCCTTTTCATTTCGGCCTCTCCTCTCTTAGAAGAAACAACAAAATAAAAGCTTTATTATACCACGCAATTCCCTATATTGTCAATGCCATTGATCTTTGTGAGATGATGTAGTGTGTGAACCTACCATTGGTAGTTTGCAAATGAGAGGACGAGAGGAGGAACAGAAATCCTTTGTCTATCAATGGCTTCACCAGAACCTAACAAGTGCAAAGCGTTTAATTATAGCGTAACTATAAAATCTATTAATATCAACACAGACGTCTCCATATCAGCTTACTGACATAGATTTTATCAAGGGTGGGCGATGACCTCACCCCGCTAGAAGGAAAGCTGCAGAAATTAATTAAATCAAAGTGCGCTACTGTGAATGATCTCACCATTCGGTCTCTCTCAAGCCGCTGAAGCAATCCGGACAGACTGTTTTCCTGTTTACTCTTCCCAGCGACTTCATATAGACTGCAGTACATCCCACACTTCAACACTGCAACACAACATAGCACATTTTTTAGCTTTTGCATTCAATACGGACATGATAGCAGCAAAATAAAATGCATGGCAGCAGAACACAGCAAACCCGGGTGTTTAAATGCAGGATAGCTTATATGCTGTGTGATCCAGACACGACAAGCAGCCCTAGTTTGTGGGCCAGATTGTTTGTCTATGAAATGACACTGGTGGTGCGCATCCGAAACCTTACCTACTATAGGGTAGACATAAAAAAAGTAGGCGAGGCGAGTTTTATCTCCGAATAAATAGTTTTCAAAAAACAAGCAAAAAGTACCCGGATGACCTACTACTTCTGGCAAGATGCCGAAGTGTTCATTGGAGAAATGAGTTATACAACATGGAAGAAGAAGAGGTGTTGTTTTATTCAAAAATGTCTGAATGCTGTAACGCAGCGCTATTCAAATGCAAATATTAAACAGCTGTCCCTTGTGGTTAAATTGTGCTTGTTTAACGTCATTCCAGTTAACAACTAACTTGTTATGACTGATGTATCAACATGGCAGATGTAATATGTCTGAATTCATTCATACAATCCATATTCATACTATACCTACTGTTTTAATGGTCGATGAGTATGTACTTCATCTAATTCAGTACCTACTCTCAAGAGTATGTGAATTCAGACGCAGGGTGTGTCTGGTTAGAAAACTGTAAAGCATCAAGAAACTTGTCTCACCCTCTCGTGATCCGCTGTATGTGTCCCACGACAACAGAACAGATGGGATCTTTCTCTTTATTTGATCGAGGTGCATCGCCACATTGATATCAAGCTTATCCGGTCTGAAAGGGGCAACACAAAAGATACAGAAACCGGTCTTAAAAAGACCAATCTTAAAAGACAAAACTGAGAATAAAGAGTATCATAGAATAGAAGACTCACAGTTTGAGAGGAAGAAGAGGGAGACTTGTAGACCGGATTTGCACTTGATAGACCTCTTCTCTTTTATTCACCAATGACCCACTCCAAACTGTATATTTCCGGCGAACTGAAAACATCAAATGCAAAAGAAAGAGTTAGATGGTCAACTCAGATTTGGTTGATGTGACCAAGTAAAATCTAATCATCAGACAAGAGAAATGTATCTTACCCCTTGGGCCTTCGTACACAGTGCTGTTTAACCTACTATAATAGAAAAGAACGGTTTTAAAATTCACATAAAACTTTTTGTACCATAAGTGCATCAAATTAAGCGTTAACATCATACTGATTCATGTTGTTTTTTTAAATCAATTTTAAGTAATAACTGCTTCGTTCTGTCTCAGTAATTACATTTAGCAAAAGTGGAGTTAATTTCCATTCTTCTGTGAAATGTAATTATCAAAGCTCATATATCAGCAAAAACTAAAACCCTGTTTTTCATAGAAATGCGAACATAACTTCATACTGTTAAGTTTCAATCATGGTTATACATTCTGATTTTGTATACATGTAATATTTCTGTGCTATTTGGTTTTAAATATAAGTATACATGTGTTACACTAAGAGGAAGTAAGGACTATATTATTGAGAACGGCCATAGTTGCGGTCTAATAAAGGAAGCTTTGCTTTGAGCTTAAAAAGGTTGCCTTTTTTGGAGTAACACATACTTTCTTAAAAGTTTTTTTCCTTTTATATTTCTTGGATAGGACAGGGAGACGCGACCAGAAATCAGTTTAGGAATAGGAGATGTGAAACTGGAGTGATAAAGCCAGGACTCAAACTGAGGTCACCCAAAATGCTATTGCACGTTACAATCAGATGCACAGCTTTTGGCGCCAACATAACACACTACCTAATCAAAAATCAGTATTTCTTTACCTGTGGGCGGCCGTGACGGCCTCCTTGCCTTTGTACTGAAAAGACACAACTGCATATGGTAACACCTGCCGGGGCCTTGACCGTAACTCTTCAAATGCAAATTCAAAAAAGAATTGCTGAAAAAAAATCAGAGGGAATTAAATAAAGAGATCATCTATTTGGTCAAATATAAAAAAATAAAAATCACACTAGAAAAAAAGGACTTGCAAATG
Source organism: Cobitis vettonica (assembly GCA_029874735.1). NCBI lineage: Eukaryota > Metazoa > Chordata > Actinopteri > Cypriniformes > Cobitidae > Cobitis > Cobitis vettonica. Next base: position 3,187 of record JAPMOP011162743.1, on the reverse strand, counting down.
ACTAACCTGAGTGTGTTCAAAGGCCCTATAGGACAATAATGAGGTCACTTTGCTGGCATTTTTGTACACATGGCAGTCATATTTAAGAGAGGGCTCAAGAGTACTCTTGGGCATGTTCTCAAATATTGTCTTTACTTTACCCTGCAGGATATATAAAGGCACATGTTGTTAGGGCATTGATTTCAGTAAAGCAATTTTGAAACATTAGGCTTATGTATTGTGCAAAATGAAAACTGACTGGACTTGTCTATGACTGAAGCACGTACCTTCATCACTTTAAATATTATTATGTCTCCAGTAGCACCCACTTCAAATGGATTCATTTGCAACAAATCCGAGTATTTTGAGAGGTAAATCCCTATAAACGGAAAAAGGAGCAGAATGTGTTACCCAAAGAAAAATTAATTCAAGTCCTTAATTGAATCCTACCTACTATGTCAAACTTACTATGTTTGTTATGAAAAAAATGTGCACAAATAATTTTATTTAATCTGTTTAAGGGACCACAGACACTTGAAGAACATGGAAATTTAAGTTTTGTAAATGAAAGAAATCTTTAAAATATGGCTGGTGCTTGAACCTCATTAATAACTCATAAATGGTTGTTTTCAGTCTTCCACTGACTGGGATTTATAATGGAAATTTTGTGCAGTTTCTGTTGTATGCATGGTTTATAAATCTGAAAACGTTTGTGCATACGCAAAATCCACCTCATATGCGTATGCACACTTTAAGGAGGAAATCTACGCAACATTTTATAAATGAGACCTCAGGACTATTCGCAAACAGATAAGCCTGTCTTTTATTGGAAGCAATGTCTTGGAGTCCCTCACCTTTTCCAGGGCTTCCTAGAATGGTGATCCGCGAATGTCCCACAGACAGACCCTTTTCACAGATCCAGTGAACCTGAAAAAAGGAAGAGATATTACATTGCTAATCATTTCAGAAAGGACGGTTACGAAGGCTCTGTCAGTTTACCTGTAGATAAACTAGTAAAGCACTGTACAAGCAATGCCATGGTCATTTGCTCTATACTCATTAAATGTATTAATTGATTTAATTTTTAGATCTTAGAATACTTTTAGGCAAATTTTATTCAAGATTTTATCAGTCTAAGTGTTGAATTATAACCTTGCCACAAGCAACGTTGAAATTAACACTGAAACAGTGGCAACAGTCTCACCTTATTCTTCTCAGGCAGAAGAAAAGCATACGATTCTGTGAGTTCTGCCTCCGTCCTTCCATTCTGCTTCAACTCCCTTTTCTTCTCAATGAACTACAAAGACACAATAACACCACGTCACAACTTACTCCCAAAATATCTTTTGATGCTCATAACCTGAAGACAAAATCATTCATTTGTCAATGAAAATGAAAGCGAAAATGAAACCTCTAAACATAAAATCACGTTAATCTGCACCAAATAAACCGAACTGAATGCTCACCTCTTTCTCCAATAACTCATTGTGAATGAGAGAAGCTTTGGTGTAGGTGAAAGTCCCACGGGAGGAAGCATCCAGATATAATGTGGAGAGGACTTTCACAACATCCTCAAACTCTCTGGAATCTGGAGACAAGTGCTGAAGAAGTCCTGGAGGACAGAGCACATTGAGACAGGGATTATTAGATGATAAGACATACATTGAAATGAAAATAACTGTTTATAGAGACATTTTGGCATCTGCACTGTATTGTATTGTTTTGCACTCTTTTAATGTGTGCATGGTTTGCACAAACTTTTAATGTACGTGCATGGTTCTGTAACTACAATCACATTGGTACTAAACTGCTCGGGCATAATAAGCCAATAAGGCAGTTTAATTCGATTTCTGGTTGCTGAAATACGGTATGCAATACTTTTAGGAAGTTGGCATGCCTATACACTGTGACATACTATCTAAACCAGTTTGCACTTTACGACCCAATTAATTGAGAGACTATGTGGACTTGTTAGTGCAGAAAGGTGAATAAAACGGGGGAAAATAATATACAATCATCTAAAATATGCACTTGCCCTTATACACAACAGCAACTGAAAAACGACACCTTAAATAGTAAATAAAACATGAGGTATAAAACCAGACAGACAATACAAGACAATGCATATTACAGCTCGGAACAGTGTTTCTAAACCAGGGTCCATCAAAAAACCTCCATAAGGGCTTCATGGTGACCTAAATTTATTTAAAATAAGACAAAACAAGCAATAAGAAATCTAAAACAACTAAACAAAGTTAATGTTTGGTTACTTTTAAAATAAACATATCCAATAATATATTACAGCACAGTAGATGTATAAGTTGTGAGTGCTTCTAATATTTTGTGGATAATTGGGGGATAAAGTAAAAAAATCGAGATCCACTAATAAAATACATGTACAAAGTTACCTAAATGCAATGCAAACTGGGCATGTGAGAATATTTAAATATTATACATGCAGTTAAAACCATCTAAACTTAAATACTTTTCCTGTGCACTTTTTGAGAAGGTTATACAACGTAAAAAGCAAACCAGAATGTGGCTCAAGATCAAACAAGATTCCTCAAGCAAAAGCCAGCATGCAACTACTACAACCCCCACCCCCCCACGCACCTGTTTCGTTTTCATTCAAACCGACGGCACGATCTGCTGACAAGTAACTACGGCTTACATGTTTATCATTTATTTTCTATTACAAAGATAATAGACGGGACTTAAATTGAGTAATTAGGTCGAACACATGCAAAATGTCTGAAGGGAAAAATATACTGACAGTAGTGTGATTCGTATTTAGCATTACATGTGGGGGGAACAAATGTGACGTGGTTTGGGACCACTGGTTTGGTAGGTGTGGACCTCAGTTTGCTAACAACCCTAAACCGCAAATGCAACGAAATGAACTTAACGGCCGTGGGGTCTCGCGCAAAACTTCAGGAAGGACTCGCGAGGGCGCGTGCAACAAATCTATTCCTCACGTGCAACGGATGGTCTGACTTAAATGACCTGCGAGCTAATATCCACATACTAACATTAAAGAAAACCTCAGTAATCACGTGGCGTATTATATACACCATCCGTTCATATTAAAATACAGATCTATTCGTGTATATTTAAGAGCTAAGGAAGCAGGTTTTAGCGATCTTGCAGGACGATCGGGTTAAGAAACGCAAACAGTCCGTTTCGGGAATGGCTGTAGTGGTAGTAAAGA
>JAPMOP011161692.1:0-12639 GCA_029874735.1 Cobitis vettonica | reverse complement strand
GCTCTGTCCATGTCAGTGAGCAATGCTGTTGGTCCCCCACGTTTCTTTCTTTTATGAGACAATAAAGGCAGGGTTTTATATGAAGCTGGTGAGGAATGGCTTTTGCTTTAACAGTGTTTGGGGTCTGTCACTAAATCTTAGTCGTTCGAGGGCCAGATGAATGGAAGTGCACACAAAACCCACGGCTCTAGGATTTAAGAGGATTTCTCAGCTTGTGTGACCAATGAAAATGAATCTTTGATGAAAACATATTTGATGTACCTGTAAAGATATGTTTGCCCAGCAAATGAATCCTGTCACTGAATTAAATTTGCTCCTGAAAAGTATTCATGTTCGTGGGCCATGGTAACCAAAGACGGGCTTGAATTTATCTGAGGCACTCAACAGTGACCGAGAAAAGAATCCCTCTCTGTGTTTGATGTAAAATATTTGTTTTTCCAATTTTCGAACGTTGTATCTTTGCACTCATGCACTTCCAACTTTGTCACCGATGTTATCCCCTGGCTCTACGTACAATGGCATTTACGCTTTTCCAGACCAGCAGAAACTGCTCTGTGCCCCAGTGTTACATGTAGCAGGCAGCCCTCGGGCTGTGTGTTTGCAAGCGTTTGCATACTGTACAGTATATTTGTGCTGTTGAGGAAGAGGGCACCAATCTGCTGCCAGATTGCATACCATCCTGGCAGTGGGGTCCCTTTGAGAGATAGTGATTTAAATATTTACAGGCCTTCCCGCCCGCTGTTTTGTGACCCTTAACTGTTTGCTGTGAACCTGAACTGCAGGTTAAGTAGAGGGGAAAGAGATACGCTCTACAGCACCGGAGAGAGCCGTGTTTATCGATGGCCCGTGAGAGCGTCGAAATGAGCGCTGGAACCTGAGTGGAACTGTCCTATATCCTGTACTTATGTGCGTGATCACTTATTGAAAGGAGCTAATTTTGTACACAACGGCCAATGAGCTGAGGCTCTTTTACAGAGTATTGATGTACGTGAGTGAGATTCACGCTGCCCATCAGTCTGCTACCATCCTGCAATTAAGGCACCTCATTAATCTTATCCTCATTAATATTGTGTTTCTCATTAATATTATCCTGTTTAATAAACATTAGCTTCACCAGAAATGTCACGGGCAATATTTTTGTAGCTTTTGTGTCACTTCTCTTTAACTCTCATTTATAATATGCTTCCTGACTTTCTGCAAGTTAATTATATGTGAATATATTCAAACTAGCAAAATCATTAAGAACCAGGTTTGCAGCAATGATAAAGAACAGTGTTTAAATGCAATTATATATTAATGCATTGTTATTATCAAGTCACTTTTTTGATTAATTGTATATATGCCGTATTCAGCAGTGCAAGTTTTTCTCTTTGAAACATTTTTTGCATTGGCTTTGCATGACCTCAGATTTCCCAAAGATGATCGATTGTTAAGGACTCGCTGAAATTATTACGAGCTGTCCTAAAATTAACGTCCTCGTAAAAACAGTAATTACTCTTACCAGGCACCATTCCAGCAAGTGTAGAGGTGGGGTAGCTGCCCTGCCCAGTGGGGGGAACGTGAGGTGGGTATCCCGGTAGGGTCGTGCTCGCCATATCTCGACCTGTAAAGAGATAAAGAGATTTTACATTTAACAATAATTTTAGTATTGAATAAGGAATATCTTCGTAAGTTGCATCTTTTTAGCAACCAAAATGTGCAACTGAAAAGAAAAATTAGGAGAATTTTTAGGATTAATATCATAAACATCAGTGAATTCAGTATTTGTGCTATTATCAGCTAAGGTTTATTTTTCATATGCTGTAAAAAGGAAAATAGCGAACACCACATATTTCAATTCATTAAAATTTATGATGCATAGAATAAAGTGGAAAAGCGCCTTAAGCATTAAACTACTTCAAGTGCAAAAGTATAACACCCGAGAGAGATCACCTTGCAGATCAATAAAAATGTATTCAAACATATTAAGAATAATAAAAAAACACTATTGTGTAAATCTTGTAAGCCTGCTCAATAATGTTTCTGAAAATCTGAGAATTTCAACTTCAATGTCAGCTTTTTTGCTTTTTGGGATGACCTCAAAGATGACTAACTACAACAACATGCAGTAGATAAAGATCAGCTCTCCCTAAATTCACAACTTGAGAAACTGATGAGCATGCAGAATCTAAAAACGCCTCCAGAGCTTTTTCCAGGTCACATGGCCTTTTAACTTCCTTTATTACACAGAGTGGCGCTGCCGGCCTGTTTTCACTTGCATGTTTTAACAGAGAGAAGCACAGAATGCCATCGGCCTGCTGGTGGCATCACTGCTGCTGAAAAGCCCAGAGAGTCAAAAGCGCCCATGGCCTCCATATTCAGTTCTGTAATTGGAGGTGACGGCTAGCGATCCTGCTGGCTCAAACTTTGGAGCACATAGGCCTAACTGTTCTCTCACAAGGTCCCCATCATTGTTTGAAAGAGGACCCTGCGAGGGTCACAGGGAATTTTTCCCCCAGTCTGGTTATTTAGAGAGACGCCAGTCAAAGTTGCTTACTGTGTACAGTATATAACAGAAGTACATAGAAGTAACATTTTTAAACGTTCCTGTTGGTCATTTTATGTTCTTGTAGCTCAACTGGTAATGCATTGCATTAGCAGCACAGAGGTTATGGGTTTGAATCCCAGGGAACACACATACTGATACAAATACATGCCTAAAATGCAGTGTAAGTCAGTTTGGATAAATAGCATCTGCTAAATGCATAAATGTAATGTAAAAACTGTAATAACCTATTCATGCATTTTAGTCTACTGCCCTAGGAGTATTATATCATAAACTGTAATTGACTGAAAATGGGATATTGTGCCTTTTATGTTTACATAGCCGATTTCAGACAATTTTCCTCTCTTGTATTTGGAAAATATGATAAAAATATGAACAAATGTTGCACTTTCAGAGTAAGCAACAAATGTACAATCACATTCACATACTGAGCTCTTCAATGCAATACTACTGCACACAATATGCGCTACTAAACCATTAGAAAATGTAGTAGAAGTTTTAAAGGCCTACAGTAGGACAGTAGCTGTCTCCCCCCAACCAGCGCAGGGTACATTTTCTGATCTTGTTTTTTTTTTTAGGTCTGTACCTGCTATAATAGGCTGGCTTGCATACTGGCCGTAGCTGGGGGCATGATGGGCATAGGCACCGTAGCAGGGGGTGGAGGCATCTACTGACACGCTGGGCTGGAGGGGCAACAGTTCCGCTAGACCCGAGACTGCCAGTGAGGAGGGGGTGAACGGAGCCAGGGAAGCCTCGTGCGGCTCCTGCTTTACACACAGCGAGGATGAATGCAACTCTGCCAGGTGAAGAAACACAACAAAAAGCCATACACACACACAGTCAGACAATGCACAATCGCTCACACTCAGCAAATAAACAAAAATGAATCATGACAGATGGAGGTCTTGAATGGAGGTGGTAAAAGAAAAGGGAAATGAAATTTGGCTGACGCTGTTTGGTGTTTCTGTGACACTACGTTGCGCTTAAAGGAAAAGGAGGATTTACGTGAAGTTGCGACTGGCGCTGTGTTCTTCTGACCCAATTCTTTGGGAATGTGCAGGAGTTTTAACCTCAAGAGCTGAACGGTCGCAAAAACATTTGTGTGTGCATAAGGGGATTTGGTTATGGTAAGCCAGGAAACGTTGGTGTGTAGGTTTTGGGTACATAAATAGATAGATTTTTCCTCAGTTTAACACATCAGTGGGACCAATCCACAAATAAATAAATCTCTCACACACCATTACACACAAGCATAATGTAACTTTAACTATTTGAGTTAAAATCTATGTAACAATATTTGAGGTAATCTACATTTTTTTGCTCAATATCTCTCTAGTTTTTCTCCAGATAAAAGAAACTTCATAACAGGAGCTGCTATTATGGTCATCAACTTTCTAATCTAAATAAAGTTATATTTCTATACAGTACAAATCTGATTAAAATTACCAGTCCAATGAGCAAAATAAATCTCACCTGTTAGATAATCTATTTAGAAATAAATAAACAGGTACATCTTTCTATAAATTGCTAAATCATTTTCATGCAATATCTCTAAAATAACATCAGCAAATGGCACAAAAACTCGCAGATCAATCAAGCACAAATGCATAGAGATTTCCCTCAGGTTTCAGCATAAGAAAAACAGAGCCACATCTTAAAACAAGAAAAAACACGCGAGTCGCGAAACGGCCCCATTGCAACACCAGCCTTAATATCATTTGGCTGATGATGTTTGGCATTTTTCATCTTAGTGGGTTTGTCACTGCAGCTTGAGCAATCAATGTGAGCTCTGTCTTCATCTCTCTCTCTTTCCCTCTCTCCACTCATCCTCTTTAACATCCTGTGCTGTTATCGTGGTCTGTGGGGAGGGCTCTCACAGCTTCATGATAGCCTCATTAGCTGCTTCCCAACTATTGTTGTTTTACAACCGAGCTATGTGCGGAGAGTCCCTCATTAAGATAAGGCCTTCTTGTTGTCAGACGCAACCCTGACAACCCGTTCCGACCTTACGCCAGGAAATCAGGCAACTTAACTGGCCTCTTTCCCACACAAATCAATGGCAGAATTTCCTTTCCCATCTGAGTCTGTGACTAACAGCTGACTCTTCATACATAATAAATATGACTTTGTAATAGCGAAGTACGTAAAGAATGTAAAATTCTGCTGCCGTTCCCTGGACGAGGCGATGCGAAGCTTAGATGGCTATATTTCCGGAAGGAAGATGACGACCATAAAGCCTAACTTCAAAAATAAAACCTTAGAGGCCAATAAAGGAGAAAAGAAGGGAGGCTGTCGGAGGCATTAGGCCTCCCGTTTTCACCGGCTTGTATAGCAAACGAGGGCAGACGCTACGCTGGCCGAGACCCAGTGTTCGAGATCACTGAACTCTGAAACTAATCAGAGGTGCTGTTGCTTATTGTCCTGGAGACAAGCAAGACCTGCAAAAAGGAAGGCTGTCAACCTCCTGATTACTGAGATGGAAGATAAACACCGGTCTATGTGGAGGCACATCACATTTGAACATGAACCAGCACTATAGAGTTCTTCAAATCTGCCCTCGTCAATGCACAGTTTCACATGGGTGAAGAGAGGGAGAGACTTTTTTAAATCCCAAACTACAGCAAAGTCACCTGCCTTTAAGTCTTTAAAGATTAAAAATACTACATTCACGGACACCTTCTTGTTTGTTACAATAACAGCCGCTGAAATCTTTGACCTCAATTTTCGACATTCCAGATCTGGCAATTTATCACAAGCCCATGGAAAAAGCCTAATAGACTGCTTCACCCCAATCAATTACGGCAATGTAATGTTTGGACAGCCAAATTGCTTGAATCCCCAATATAAGTTCTAAAAGTCATTCATTATCAAATGTGTGCTCAAAGGTTAGTGTGCTATTGTGGGGATGAAATAAACATTAATTTGGGCACTAGGGCCTGCCGGGGCTTCTGGTGACTCCAGACAGAGGCAGTTTGTCACCGGGCCACACATCAGGTAGCTCAGCTTTAGCCGGCAGCGTGTTGTTTGCTGCTCACTGGAGAATAGCGGCCCACACTTAAAAAATGGCTCTCTGGCGTATATATTTCAGCCGGAGTTCATCAGCAGAATAAGCCGACACAAAGCAGTCTTTTCTTTCGCTCTGCCTGCGTATGCTGCTTTTCTTTTTAACTTCTCTTGCTTCATGTGTGTGTTTTTTTTTAGACATTGAGCTCTGTTGCTTTCAGGCCCGGGTACTCGAACCCCCCATCTCTCCTCCCATGTCTCTGAAGAGATTTGGAACAAGGGGGAAGCCTTCAGCACCTGCTCAGGTTTGCAGCGGGTCGGAGGGGTGCCCATTTACATGGTACCATCCCACTGGCAGCGGGAAGACTTCCATTATACGGCTCGGCAGGGACGGTGCTTCAGAAGCCATGCTGGTCGTTCATTGTAAAGGTATGTGCAGGCGCTTTTTTTTAAAGGGTTGGCCATGTCTGGACGGCATCCAGGCTTTTTACTGCAGTTTGAATAAATCATTATTTATTCTTTTTTTTACCTCTACAGTAAATACATGAAAGTAGGAAATGTGCATGACTCATAGGGTCATGTATTGCTCCTAATAAGAACAACAGAGACAGATTTGTCTATTCTGTTACTATTTCATTTTTGGGAAAACTGTTATACATTTTTTTATTATTTGTATTATTAATCTATAATGTTGAAACAACTTTACTATTTTTATACAGAGTTTTTAAGCATACATATATTATTTTATTAGTTTATACAAGCTGACACAACCACTTATCTCCTAAAATAACTTCCAGTGTTTGCCATAAATTGAAATGCACCAGATATTCTTCACATGCCTTTTATTTATTTTTTGGCTGCCTTTAGGTACAGAGCAGTAACCCCTAAAACTAATTGGGTAAACAGTGAACACAACAAACACGTCTCCTATGCCTTACAGTGCCCTTAAAATTCCAATTTCTGTTTGTAATGAAGAGTTCATTAATCATTCATCTTTAATAGATTATGCAAATCTCATGGCATAAAATCAACAAGATCAATGGCAGCGTGAATTTTAATTGGCTCAGGAAAACATTGCTGGGAATGAGCATAATCTCCAGCTCTATCCAATGAGAGGGAGTAATTTATTCAGAATTAGCTCTCAGTGTAAATGTTTAGGGTAATTTAGCACCTCCTTTAACTCTGCCCTTATTCTTATTTCCAGTTTATCACACACTAGTACACCATAACATTTGGTTATTGCACCCTCAGACTGCCTCACTCGCTCGCTCGCTTTTTTATATAAATGAAGTTATTAGTGCCACAAGTAATTTACAATACAACATGTAACTCTTAATATTTGAGTCTGTCAAGAAAAGCTATTTGGGTCTAATACATTCTGAAAAATAATTGCAACTGTATTAGTTTTTTTTTCAGAAAATACTAAGCATAATTTATGATGCCAGAATGTCCACTTATCACATATTTTGATACTACTGCATCAACCTTTAACACACCAAGAATGATTTTTAATGCTTAATCTTAAATCTAAACATGTCTATCTTCAACATTAAAAGAAAATAAAAATTTAAAAAATATCTCTCTACAGGGAAATAGATTTCTATCCTCTATGAGAAGCAAGAGGTGGTCTCCACTAAGACCCCCGGTGTGTCCCGTCCCAGGTGCAAGAAAGGCCACCTGCCATGAGGGTGCTCCCCAGACCGAGACTGCTTTCATACAAAGGACAAAAACACACCTTTCTTCTCCAGAGGCCCAACTTTCTGGAGGGAACTTTACCTCCCACATATTAGTGAGAGGGGAAAAAAGCTCTTTCTTTTCACATAACATTATCCAGCTATCATGTGAGAAGGGGGCACAGCAATTTTCAATCATCCTGTCCTCCACCCACACAGAACTCATTGGCTTTGATGGCTCCTGCATAATTATGTGAATTTTATTAAAAGCTCAGCGTATTAATCTCAGCCCGACAGTTGGCTATCAGTAAACTTAACCTTCTCTAAGGTAATAACAGGCGCAACAATGAAACAATATTTCAATTAGCCAGGCTGACATTAACCACCACATATCAAGAGGAGACAGGTAGAGTCAAAAAAACAAAAACACACTGCTGTATTGAATGCCAAACTCCTTGCTTAAATATTTCTCTTTGAGCGATATGAGCTAAAGAAAAAAATCTTTATATGCCCATGATAACCGAGTCCTGTCTGCTTCAGTTTTTTTAGAATAGAAAGTGGCACTTCCCCCTGTAAATTCCCCTGGCATTGGTCATCAAATCTCAATCATCACTCAAAATATTTGGATCCTCCATGCAAGTAACGGCACCTGTCTGTTTAGATTGCCCGGCCCCTCGGAGGAGACGGCACTAATCCAGCCACTTTAAATCAACATGTCACATTCCAGTCACCTGTCCGCTCAACTTATAAAGCTCACTTTTCCTCTCAACACACATAAAAAGTCGCACAGATTAAGAATATGAACCCTCCTGCCAGCTCAGTCCTGAGTGTTTTATCGGTCAGTTGGGACAGCATTCTTACCTGTCACTACCGGGTAGCTCTGTGACACGCTGGAGCCCAAATCTGAACTGGCGCTGGTCGACAGACTGGGCTTGACTTCGTCCAGTCCAGGATTCAGTGCTGGTAGCGAGTATTCATTAGCCTGCCAATGAGGGGAGGGGGACACTTTTAAGTAGGTATATTTTGTGATCCAAGCATTATTTATTAAGGTGATATTTTTCTGCTAACAACTGCCTAAGCTGGGAATTGTGTTTTTATGGCATTAGGGTTAGACTTTTAAAATCGAATAATCCACGAGAGGCTGTCCATTACAATGATTTCACCACGGATAAAGGATGTGCTTTGGCATTACCTATATTAAAATGACTGTAACACACAGCCAATCGTGTTTTTTGAGCTTGTTGTAAAACAGCACTTTTAAAAGACATCATTCTTCAATACATAGGTAAGTTTAGAAAGAATCATCGTAAACTTATGTCATTGTAACTGTACGTTGTTTTGTATGCCAAACTTATATATACAAATATATATATGTATTGTGCTGTCAGAACTGTGCTTTATCTGCATTTGGCTTGAAACATAGCTCATCAGTTAGTGCTATTGGTTTTATAATATGGGTTTAGATATGCGCTGAAATGAAGTTAAACTAACCCAAACATCGTTTTTATGTCGCCCAGTCAGAGTTAGCAGTAGAGTGAATATGTGCCTGTGTGTTTTGGTGAGAGTTAATGTGAACTGTGTGTGCATACATTAAGGTTGTGAGCCGGACAGAGAGTAGGATTTGGAGCAGACTGAATGGAAAGGGTGTCAGCTGTCTCTTTGTGCTTGACTGCAGTCATTCCCCTGACCAGCCAAGGGAGGAGACGGGGCCGCTTTGTTACGTTACCAACATGGCCTCGTTTTGAAATGCAGAATCAACCGTTTGCAATTGTTTTCTTTAGAAGAAGAAATGTTTGCACAAACTTAAAGACAAACACGGATCTCTATTGTTTCTAAGAAAATTAAAGATTTTTGTTGTCTTTGTAGTACACTCTTAGCTGAAAATGTATAATTTGGGTAGTTGAATTAGGAATCAGTCAAGTTTTGTGCTGGTTCAAATTTCGGATTTATTTTTGAATAAATACAGACTTTGTAACAAATGCAACAAATGAGATGAGTTTTCCGGCCACCATTGTTCCTTGTGTATTAAAGTGTGAACATACATATGTTCGCTCTTACGTGCGTATGTCTGTGTATGTTCTTGCATCTGTGCATAACAATAGGCCAGGGATCTCCCAAAGGGAAATGCTGTGACCTCAAACTTGTCTGTCTCTATTCCAGATGAACTTTAATTGTCTCCTACAAATGTTCAGTTGGCCAGTAGCGGATGTTCCTCTCTATTTGGTCTGGCCTCAGATGCACAACTGCTATTTTATCATGCAGATAGGGGCAAGTTGGGCGTGGGGCAACTGAAGAGCCATCTGAAAAGGATGACCAAATGGCTGGCAGAAGTGTGGGAGGGGTGAGCCCATTGAGTTTAGCATTTCCAAAATGGCTTTTTAATGCTCGGCCTCACGCAGCAGACAAATGTCTAATAGGTCCGTTCTTTCACAAGTTAAAAAGGGGGCACAAAAACGGACCAATAAATGGGAATGTAGTCTGATTAATATTACATTAAATTCAAAGTGATTTTTCTGGACTCTTCCAGGGCTGTTTTCCCCTGCATTTAGCCTCTTTCCTTGCCTTTTTTTAATACCTTCTTAGCTTCTCTTTGTGATTGCAAGTCATTTCCAATTCGTTTTGGTATTGATCTTCCAGTAGAAATCAGTTTTGTAATTAGCTGCAAATTAGGCCCTCTACTAGGGGTGAGGGCTGTCCACCTGATTTATCACCAGTGTAATTCTCTGCGATCGGAGAGAAATTAAAATGAACTCAATTAGGCCACTGCTTTTGCTTTACGGGCCTCTACTAGGGGTTTCAAGGGAAACATTAATAGTTAGTGGTTTTTGATATTTTAATGAAAGTAAATAAAGGTTATCTATCATAAAAAGCCAAAATCTTTAAATAAGCAGTTGTAAATACAAGCGGGTGTATATTTTTGGATTGTTGGTTTTTTAGCTACATAATTTTTAATTTAGACTTTTAATTCTGACTGCAACAACCTCTCTTAAATTAAAAGCAGTTTATACTAGTGACAAAAACAAAAAATTGTGCTATTTGTCCTGTGCCAATATGCTTAACGTCAGTTGTTACTAGCTCAGCAGCTCAACATGATATTTCATGTTATGCAAATAAATGTTTTGTTGATGTGTAAATAACGAAAGCTAAATTGATCTGACTTTAATGCACCATTTTTTCATTCATGTTCGAAGAAGATGCACAAGTTTCAATTATATAAGATATTATTCAGGTAAATAAATGTTAAGTATCTCATCTGTTGTATTCAATATGTTCCACTGTTCTGATATTATTAGCTAAGTTGGTCGCTCGGACATCACAGCGTTTTAAAATTCTCCATTTTAATTTCAAACTTGCTTAATTTTAGACTGGCTAACCAGCTTCAAATTTTAAGTTTTGAATCTGTTTTTGTTATTTCCAGGTTGTATTGTAATTTGTAATATATTAGTCTATTAACCTCAGTATTACTGACCTGCTCTGGCTTGATGTGCTCTGACGTGGGGAAGACGTCAGGGTACGACGGCCGCTCGAACACGCGGTCCAGAGCCTCCAGCTGCTGTTGAGTGAAGGCATCGGCCCTCAGGTGCTTCCGTAAACTCTCCACGCTACCCTGAGAATCACTGTTTGGGCCAGAGCCATCTGAACCATCTATAAGAGGAGAGAGGGACAAGGCCACAAGCTAGTACCAGTCATTATGGGCCCATTTCTGCACCCACCCCCCACACTCCCCATAACCGCTAAGTCTAGTGAACCTCTCAGCATCAGTGCAGAGAGCAGGGATGAAAGATTGGAGAATATCAGCTCAAATTCAGTCAGCGCTAGTCTCAAACTGATCCTAATAGCAGTGGAAAGATGGAGCACATGGGGCTGAGAGAGAGAAAGAGAGAGTGAGATGTGGACAGTACAAAGAGAGTCACACCTCCCCCATCCAAGCTCAGCATCAGCACCATCATCTGATGGGTTTGCAGTAATTGATGGATTACTTCATAGCAAACATATACTTGTTGGGAATGCCATGTGCTTTAGCATGAGCGGTAGCAACTCGGATAGGGGGGTGTTCGCTTTTCCTGTCAGTGGCTGGTGGAAAATGGAGAGCTATTATTTAAACGGCACAATTTCCCTTAGAATGTAATGCTGCTTTCACTGTCAGATTGCTTTTCCCTGGAAAAATGGGAGGCCAGTCCCAGCTTGAATACAATTACACAGCTTGACTGCCAGCTTATGTGTTTCCCTCCATCTTCCTCTTTATAAACAAATGAACAGTTTCCCCTCAGCCTGTGACCTCATCACCCTGCCAAAGCAGGTGCCTTCGCTTTCTCGGCTGGCTTAGCCCTCTGCAAACATTCGACGGACGTCCGCGCACCCCGGCCGCCCTGCATGCCGCCTCCAGCCTCGGTCTGTGGTGGTGGAGGGGCTTTTTGCTCCCTTACAAATCTGTCATTCTAAATTTGCAGCAAATTATGTTCTCTCCTCCACGAGAGGGTAGTGATATATGATATGCAAGGCTCCTATTGATTGCCTGGTCTGGTGGCAGGAGAGAGGCGAAATGAACTTGAAATGAACATCATGCCTCAACTCATTGTGCGTATAATACTCTACTTAATCCCACATTTTTCTGTGCTATGGAATTCAATTGATCAATCATGTTCCACTGATAGTACCATTTCAGGGGCTTTATTGCCATTCTACCCGCCAGCTTGACCTTTTTTCAATGGCTGGGGCCATGGGATGAACTGACTTTCAGGAGGAATGGATCCACAGAGAGCTGTGATAAGAGACTGGGAGAAGATATTGTGTGGGTGTATTTGTGTTGCTGTTTGTGTGTGTTTAAGCAACACCAAGGCAAAGTATTCTCTTCCGATATTAATTCCTTTTGTGGTTGTTTTGTTTTTGCTTTTTCTCCCAGCATCATCTGAGTCTTTCCATGCATTTCATATTTGAGCACAGGCATTTTTTTATAGACAGCTCCCTTGGGGGCCTTCTATAAGGCTGTGCGTTGTTGCCATATAAACCTCAATTGTTCTCTTTGGTACAGAAGAAAATAGAGTCATTAATTACTTTCTATCAGCTGGTCTAAGTGCTAACCGCGATCAATAAGCAGGCGTTTGTCATTTGCTTTTGGTGCAGCATGTTTCCCATACTCAAAAGCCCACAGCGCGCAGGGACGCTAGTCGACAACGGGGACAAAGCTGCAGTTTGAACTGTTCGGGGGGGCTGGTCTGCCTTACATTACAGTTAGAGGAGATTTAGGTTGAACCAAGGTTATTTAAGCTTTTACGCAACCGTTTGACTGTGTTCGTGGTAGATTTTTTGTTTGGCTGTTTTAATACCTTTTAATGTAGTTTCAACTCTATGAATGTCTCGATGTTGCCTAGGCTATGCATATGGCCCAACTCTTGTATACATCAGTGTTTTTTTTTT
>JAPMOP011160827.1:0-10192 GCA_029874735.1 Cobitis vettonica | reverse complement strand
AATTTTGTCATCATACCTAAAAAGAGTGCTCTTATTTTAAAAATCAGTTTTGACAACCAGTTCAACCAAGCAACATAATATTTAGCAGTGAGAAGGTAAGAAACCTTTTTTAATCATATAGTTTAGTTGTTAATTATTTATTTTATGTTAACCGCAATTTATGTCTTTAGCCTTATTCAGACTGTATTTGTTTCTTATGGGGAAGTTAGGTATTTTCAACATTTACAGGGGGTAATCAGTATGGTTTTATTGCCGTCCGACTCCGAATACAGAATGTCTGTGGTTTTCTCCGACCACCCGCGTAAATTCCCGGCCGAATTACCTACAGTTTGTTGAAAAACAGCAAAGTCATGTGGTAATTTAATTGTCGTCCGAATCTACATCTGAGTTTATAAAAGAGGATGAATTCAAAAAGACATTATGCGCATCGTGGAAAGCACTGGTCAAGCGCTTTGCCGCATCATTGAAGTGTCTTTCTTTGCGGGAATTTTAAACCGCGAGTGCGAGCTGATATAAATAAAGAAAATCACGAAAATGTTTAAAATGTCTATTATCTGCAATAAGAGCTAAATACAATTTTTTATGTATTTATTTATAGAACAGTATTCTATATAACCAAGTATCCGGGTCATGTGAATGGTAATGGGTTGCATTAACAACATGCATGTGCAGCGCATTTCTATGTGTTTCGAATTATAAACTATAATTATAAACTATAAACTTTTCTATAAACCTTCTATATAAATTTCCACCGCAAATTTATATAGAAGGAATACAAATATATTTTTACAGACATCCTCATATGAAACAATTATGTCAAAATAGATCTATAGTAAACTAGTTTACATTTTTGTTTATACAATTTTACATTTTCATATATTTTTTATCTATTTGAGCTACTTATCTATTTTATATTCACATAGGGCAGAACCCTGGCAGAATGACAAAAAAAGCTTGCTTCAACTTGAAGTAGGCCAATTGAATGATCATCTGTAATTATTAACGAATATTTTATCATATTATAACGGATATTTAGTGCAGCATTTCATTTACCTCCAATAACCTCATTCACCACCAAGAATTGCTTTTCTTGTGTAATTAAATAAAACGCACAAATAAAAAATAAAAAAACGAAAAGGGTCAATTATTTTACTTAAAAATCCTAAAAACGCTACATCAAACCTTTTTTTAATTTTAATTGATAAATTACTCCAGAAGCTCGGATTTCTAAATAAGAGACGCGCAGAAAATTTTATTTCATTAATATAGTTATACTCATTCACTTCACACACATATTATTAGTGCTTTAATGAGTTTATAATGTAGCGCTGTTCCAGCAAACACATAATTGTTTCTGCCGAATATTTTTTGTGTTATTCGGATGAATTCGTTTTGAAGCCATTATCCGGGCATCGGGAACATTCCTAATTATGAAGTTCTGTCTTTCATGTTCATGTCTTATTTTGAAAGGTTCATTGTCATGGTTGTGTCTTGCTTCCCCATTCCCTGATGTGCCGTGTTCTGATTGGTTCCCTGTGTCACGATACTCACTGAGGTGAAGACGAGTTGTAGACCCAAGTGCAGTTTATTAAGCAAAACAATATGAACATGAACAAACATGAAAACAGAACCTACAGTAAATACATGTAACATTAAACAAAGCTTGACAACGACAATGCAACACAAAAGGGCTTTTATACAGACAGGGAACCAATTAGAACACGACACATCAGGGAATGAGGAAGCAAGACACAACCATGACAATGAATATTTCAAAATAAGACATGAACATAAAAGGCAGAACTTCATAAAAAAAGACTTAAACAAAACACAACCCTTACAGACACATTGATGTCATTTATGTGGCCTGGTTTGTTTGCAACATGTTGGATTTGTTTGTTTAATTATGGCACAAAATTTACTCCATACCGGGAGGTCACCAGGGAGGGTGGCATCGGCGCATTTGGGAAAAATCGTCTAGGTGCACCGCGCAGCGTCCGAGAACAGCCATCTGGACTGCGTCATTTAAGCGCTCCGGATATCCCTCCCTGTATCTTGGGTTGTGCCGGAAATACAGTCAGCTCCATCTTAGCAAGTTTCAGCTGGAAGTGGTGTTTTTTCATCCAAGCCGAGATGTCTGCTAAGCAGGCTGTATTGCGTGCTGCTATGGTGGGATCATCAGGGTGAAATGAGAAGATCTGGGTGTCATCAGTATAGCAGTGGTAGGAGACGCTGTGTGCCTGTATGATAGGTCCCAAGTATGTTGTCTAGATGGAGAAAAGGAGTGGACCAAGCACTGATTCCTGTGACCATCTGGTGGGCTGTGGACAATGTGCTCCTCCACAACACCCTGAAGGATCAATCGCAGAGATAAGATTTAAACCATGGAAGAGGAGTACCTATGATCCCTAGCGACGATAGGGTGGCTAGTAGGATCTGATGGTTGACTGTGCCAAAGGCTGCCGACAGGTCTGGCAGAATCAGAACTGATGATTTGGATTCCACCTTAGCTAGCCTTAATGCTTCCGTGACCGATAGCACTGCCGTTTCGGAGTGGCTGCATTTTAAACCAGACTGCTTGTCATCTAGTAGCTTGTTCAGCTCTCCTGATTTTGCCCAGATGTTGATGTCCTCAGGGCAACATTATGTTGACCCTGGGACAACATTTCAATCAATCAAATTTCAGAAATAATTTTACAGTTTGTTTTAAGCTTACAACCTGGATTATCTTCTTTTAGACCATCGTATTTCACGTATCATGTCCCTCTGGTTTTAGGGTTTGGTTGGGGTTTGGTGTGGGTTTAGGTTTTATTTACAAAAATGTTGTCCTTGGGTCAACATGTGTTGCCCTGAGGACATCTCTCACTTGGCAAAATCAGTTTGAGCTAGCTTGTTCAATGATAGAAAGGAGGATACCTGATTGAAAACGGCTCTTTCAGGTGTTTTTCACAACAACAAATTGTGGCATGAATCGATTTAAATCAATTTAACATTTATTGTTTGATTTGTTTTCCTGTTACTCACTTACTTTTAGTTTGTAATGTTTAATCATGTGGAGTTGTACATGCTAAGTGTTGGTATCTGTGTATCTGCTTGACAAGCACAAAGCTTGCCATGATATCATAAAAACCCATTTGATTCTTTAGACAAGACTGTATTATTTCAGTCAATCGTGATTTTAAATATTGTTTAAGTAATGTTTTAAATTCATAGCCTTCAGTTGTTATTAACTTTACATCTTTACGCTGTCGTCCATGTTTGTCTGTCGTTTCTTCACTTATGACTGAATTATTAAAACCAAATGGGCTACAATGCAACACATTTATTGTTTTACAGTTACAGCTATATCTTCACAGACACTGAATGTGTTTTCTTTTGGTGTGTAGCTCCTGGACCAATTTCTGATTTATACTTTGAGAGTCTAACTGGGACACAGGTCACCCTACGCTGGCAAACTCCACACAAACCCAACGGTGTCATCACAGGTTACCTGTTAACGTACCAAGAGAGTGAGTGACATCCCTTTCACTACATGCTGAGACTTTCCAGTTAGTGCTTAGAAAAATGAACTAAATTATTGCTTAATACAGTAACAAATTAATGCAGAAATGTACAAAGAATTAAGGGTTAACACACTCTTAGCTTTATATTTTGAATCTCTCCTTTTTAAGCACAGCTATTCCCCAGATTAAACTTGGTGGACGACGATAATCAAGGACACGCAACTACTGTCTGATTCATTGCACTGGCAATGAAAAATCGCTAGGATACTGATATAACACAATGAAGTTAAATCAAAATATGTCTGGTTATAAAACAACATTGTTCAGATACTACGAGTGATCTGTTTTCCAATTTGTTTTGATTGGTTTCTGTCCTGTTCCCCTCAGTTGTGGATGGAAATTCAAGTCCAAGGCAGGTGGTATCCAACGATCTGCCAGCTGTTACGGAGTATACGTTGGAGAATCTCGATCCGCAGAGTCGTTACCAATTTACCCTGAGAGCTCGCAACAGTGCTGGCGTCGGTGAGCCGATAATAAGAGAGGGCGCCACCATGCTGGATGGAGGTAATGCTGCACATCAGAGATTTTAAGCTTTCGTTTACAGTTGGACCTGTACATGAAGTGCGACAGCAGAACATTTGTATGTTTCCTCTACAGAACCTCCATCTGTAATAAACATTACTGTAGGCGAGACGTCAGTCAACCTCAGCTGGGTGCCTGGAGACAGACATCGAAACTTTGCCTTCAACTTCCGTTACCTTCGAAAAGGTTAGGCCAGTAACATACTGAATGTGACTGTGTAAAGCATGCATTTCAGGAGCGAGCTCCTGCTTTATGAACGTAACGTGAGGTCTAACCGGTGTTAATAAACTTCAGTAGTCACAGGACTAATTGAGTAACCACTGATATAAACATCGCTACAAGAATAACTTCATCTGACACTCATGGGTCTCCTCCTGGATTTTATAGAATTTTATCAAAAACATACATCATGCTGGCCGTAATACAGAAAATACTTTGCAGGAATGCATAGTTTCAGGAAATACTTTTACAATGACTTGAAACTTTGAGGGGAATAGAAAAATGTATCTCATTATCATCATTAATGAAAGTTTCTAATGTTTCTCATGAATGGTGGTTTTGTGATGGTGATGATAGTGAGTGGAGGTGATTGGGAGGAGTCCGAGCCGGTGAACTCCACACAGGCGTTTTATCAGCTGCAGGGTCTGGAGCCGGGCACACGATATCACCTCCAGATCCGATCCGGAAACACTTCATACGACTGGGACTTTCAGACCAAAGGACCAGGTACAGACCAGCGACATCATTCATTCAGACTTCAGCCTGTCGGTTTGTTTTCTCATGCGATGCATATGCTGTGTGTGTTTCTCTTCAGAGCTGGAGGAACTGGCCAGTGGTTTCGCAACTCAGGGCTGGTTCATTGGACTCATCTCAGCTGTGGTTCTCATTCTTCTCGTTCTGCTTATTTTGTGTTTCATTAAGAGAAGCAAAGGAGGAAAATATTCAGGTAACAGACATACAGAGCACCTGCCACACTGCTTTGTACTTCAGAGATATTTTTGATCAGAGTTTACTTAAAAAAAAAAAAATCAAGCTGGAATCCAAAATGCTGAGAAGTACTGTAACACTCTACAGAAAACGATTACTGCTAAACACAGGGGGTTTATAATATAGACAAACTACCCTGGTGAAAAAATCTGCATACCAGCATGACCAGCATATGTTGTGTTTTAGTGCTGGTTTTCTGGTGACCACCAGCTAAACCAGCAACAAACCAGGACCAGCACCAGCTAAACCAGCACCGTATAAGCACCAGCATCCCATGCTGGTCATACCAACAAGACCAGCATATGTTGTTTTGTTCAGCAGGGTAATCAGGGGACAAATGATTATCATCAGGAGAAACTAAACTGGAAGAAAAAAAAAATAAACAAGATGGCAGATGAACAGATAGACATGTCACATTTCCATAGAGTATTTCATATTATAATGCATGACATATAATCTTGAAGGGTGAGAACCAGATGGGCATAAGTGATTTTTCACCAACTTTATGGGAGAGGCCAGAACAAACAAATTACCATGGTTTGATCTGACTTCGTGTACTCATTTAAATCTTTCATAACTCCAAATTGATGAAGAATTCACTTGTGTCCTTTTGGCAGGACACAAGTGTATATGTATGTCATCTGCCAATATGATTTTTTTCTACTGAGATACAGAAATATGTGGGTTATTACATGAAATACTGCATTATAACTGTTAAGCCCCGTTCAGTGACTAGTAGTGCCAGAGCTACAATCTCATTCATTTCAATGGAAGCTTCGCCACTTCCAGAGACATGAGCGATAATGATCGTTGGTGACAGGAAGTGGCGTGTCTTAGCAAAGTTGTGAAAAGTTTAACTATCCAAATCATAAAAGTGACTTTCGGGAGCGACTACCAATGAGAGTGAAGCAATGCAGCTCTTGTCGTTGGTTTAAGACAAACAGAATTAGGAACACCTCCTAATGACCTTATTAAAAGAGAAGGGTGACACGCAGCGCAAAAGTTAAAGATTAATCTTTTTACCTTTTTAAAGGTTCGAGTAAATGGTAAAGAGTTTTTAGATACAAGGGTGATTTTAATAATGAAAACCTTGTTGCATCTGAGGTATGAATCCACTTCATCCTCTGGCCACATTAACGGCCCTGCGTGCATTAGTCTCTCAAATATTGATGAGTTGTCAAGTAAAGCAATGTCACTGTAATTTGTTGTGTTACAGTAAAAGATAAAGAGGAAGGCCAAGCGGAGTCTGGAGCTCGCCCGTTGAAGGACGATGCGTTTGGTGAATACAGGTTAGTCAATAACGTCACATTATGTGTATAATAGAGTCATTCTAAATAAAAATAACATTCGTTTTGGCCTTATTCTTGTAGGCTTAATTTGCCTTAGTGTAAATCTCTTTAGAAAGCCTCACAAGGAATCTATGAACCGGTTTGCTGTGTGATATTAATCTGAAGAAACACTAACATGACTTTGAGATCTGTTTTTTTCTGTCCTGTCTAACATTTCTCTGCCTTCATGCTGTCTCTCTCTCTCACATACATGCACACACAGATCTCTGGAGAGGTAAGACAGCACTTTACTGACATCACACACTCATTTTACACCCATCAAACTGCTGTGATGGTAATGTCCATCTGTCTCTTTGGCAGTGATAATGAGGAGAAGCGCTCCGTCAGCCAACCGTCCGTCTGCGAGAGCAAACGCAGCAGTAACGACAGTCTAGCTGACTACGGCGACAGCGTCGACATCCAATTCAATGAGGACGGCTCCTTTATTGGCCAGTACAGCGGACGCAGAGATGCACAGGGCCACGGCGGTCACGAGAGCTCGGGTGCCACATCTCCAATGAACCCCAACATGCCGCCGCCCAGCATCAGTTTCCCCAACTCTGTCACGGGCATCCTGGAGCCGAATTAGCCCTGCTATCACTCGCATGCACACATATACACACACATCCACCATAGACTGATATGAGGACCATACAATGCTACATAACACTACCCTGATGGTATTAGACAGGTTATTGATTCCAGGACACACAACCGTTGTCACATGCCCCCCACACACACACACAACCAACACTGAAACACACAGTCATGCATCTGCCATACAGCGCAGACGCCGTGTAACATTCCGTTCTTACAGTCTTTCCTGAAAACGGTTTACGCTTTCCCAGAGTTTACAATCCATGACATGTTAGAATTCTGAAATCTTCCCGGCTGGAAGTTACAGCACTAAATTTTCTTGCTCAGCATCTGTAGAACGAAGCTGCAGATATGAACAGGTAAAGGGTTGACGCAACAGATTTGGGCCTTGTTCACGCCACACGCAAATCCGATCTTTATTTGCACTGTTATTGCAAGTGATGTAACGGGATCCGTTTGTTCAGACAGTGTAGTCGATGTCCGCATTGCTTGCTGTAGAAATGATTCTTACAACAGCCGAGAGAAGCCAGCAGTCTCTGTTCATGTCATATCAGACAACACAACGGACATCACATAGTTCACTACATGAGGAGTAAGTGAGAGTAAGAGTTCGGACATCCTTGCACTATCTTGTACGGCGTTACAGAAACGTCGTGTAGCAAATGAGGTAAAACTACATGAAATGCATTCAGACAATTCAGACTAGTTTCCCCAAAACCCCAAATTCAAAATCACATGCTGAATGAGTGTAAAAGTTTTTATTGTTAATACGGAGTTGTGTGGTATGCCAAACGTGGGATTTTTGCTGCCTGTCTGAACAATGCCTTGCTATATTCAGGTAATATTGCTGCAAAGTACAGTGACAAGAAACGAAGGTTCAGTCTTAAAGGCTGAAACCCTTTTGTGTTTCATTATGATCTGAAACCGTTCTTTCTCCATTCTCCTTTATGTTTACACGATTTTTTGTATTTTTTCAATCGTCGTTATATGTTCACATATTATTTTTTTAAATAAAGTACATCTAATATATTTCGCTTTTATATAATATTTTGGTTTTTAATTTTTGTGTTTATCATTCGCACTGATGTTTTAATTTTGTGTAGTCTGAGATATTTCATCTTTACGTCTCTTTTGTTTTAATAGAGTATACACAGTACCATATATAAAATATATAGTATGTGTGTGTGTGTGTGTGAACATTTTGGATTCGTCTCAATAATAAATAATCCGGACTAACCACATATCATGTGTATAGTTGCCCAAGTGTGTAACTTTTCTAAAAAAAAGTAATGCTGTTTTTGGTGATATGTCTGCACTAAGCCAAACGTGATTGTGATTTTGACGCTAACATATTCAAATCAAATTCCCCTTTGGCGACTAACAGCATGAAATGTGTCAGTAAAGCTACAGCTGATGTTATCTGGTGTTAGCGCTGCGGCTGAATGGCCGTCATGTTGCCTTACACTGCGCTTCACTGTGTCCGTCCTTAAGCTTGCAGTCAATAGCGTTCAGTTAAAATTTATGCAAATTTCTACCTAACGGCCCAAATAGTGAATATAATCAAATTCATGTTTGTCTGACGTCTTCTTTCTTGTGTGAGCTTTGTTTGTTGGCTCTCTGTTGGTCTCTAGCATCTAATGAATGAAACTCTATTATGACGGCAGTGTAAACTCTGGGTTCAATATAGAATTAAAGGACACATAGACCTAAACGCAGTTTGATGTACAATACTGTCTCATATACTGAAATGTAAGTAACTGTTAGCTTTTATCATTTAGTATTTGCGTAGTTTTCACATTTATTACTCTAATATCCATACTCTATTCATGCTCATTAATTCTAGATTTAGTGCATTTCCTTATTTATTATCTGGCTCGATCTGACCATTAGATTAGAAATCATTAGAAAACAGGTCACTTGTACAATGCAATTTTTTATTGAACTTCTGAATAAAGCGATTGTAATAGCATATGGAAAACGAAGTGCTTTTTAAGAAACGTCTTACGAATTGGGAAACGACATCAGCGATGGTGTCATCCCGAGCTAACACATCCATCAGTAATCCATGTTACCTTTCTTTATTGAATGTTTCGTGGGTTTTACGCAGCTGCTGGGGTGGAGTGAAAACTGCAATTTGATTTAATAATACCATTTTGGCCCATATAGAGAGGTCATGTCTTCACACATCAAGGCTTTTGTCCAACTAGTTATTATCTAGCTTTTCTCTTTTACGTATGCCATGTGAAATTATACTGATCAAAGTCATGCTGAAAAAACACCTGTTCAAATCAGACACATTAGAGACATAGATACGAATTCATCTTGAAAGTACATAGCCCACACATGCAAACCCAGCAGATCTGTTGAGTTTTCATTGCATGGCTTTATTAGTACAGCAGTACACGACCCAAGCTAAGCCACACTGTCATTCACTATTTTTTCTTTGGAATATCTTGATATTGTATGTAACTTTCTTCTTACCTCTGCCTTCATATTTTTTTGAAATAAAGACTGAAATGACAATAAATGGGAAGAGTGATATTTTAAAAACAATAACTGCCTCTATGAGCAAGAGTCCTGATGTAATATCTGTAATAATGCAGAGGGTATAATATAAGCATTCATGTATGGAGCTGGTATCGCGCCTGGGCGCACAGTGCTGTTGTATCTGCTTATTGCATCGTGTGCTGTATTTATAACACAATGGAATAAAATGACATGCAGAAGATTGTGTCGTTTTCACTTTACAAAGTGCCTTTTATTTAACTTGATTAAAATTGTTTTATGTGTGTTTAAAATGGAAAAAACATCTATTGGTATTGTTTTGTCTTTATCATCTAGTGGCTCTGTGCTGTTGTGTTAGAATGAAGAACACAAGCTACAGTGCACAAACATGAACTCTTTATACTGAATCAAAAGCGTCTTATACGGTTTTCTTCAACTGCTGTACGTACACTGGCTAATGATTTCTCTTCTATCAGTCTATATATTTTTCAATACACAGGTGCTGGTCATATAATTAGAATATTAAAAAGTTGATTTATTTCAATAATTTCATTCAAAAAGTGAAACTTGTATATTATATTCATTCATTACACACAGACTAATATATATCAAATGCTTATTTCTTTTAATTTTGATGATTATAACTGACAACTAAGGAAATCCCAAATTCAGTATCTCAGAAAATTTGAA
>JAPMOP011159762.1:0-10689 GCA_029874735.1 Cobitis vettonica | reverse complement strand
TGTGTGTGTGTGTGTGTGTGTGTGTGTGTGTGTGTGTGTGTGTGTGTGTGTGTGTGTGTGTGTGTGTGTGACTATAGTGGGGTAGCTGCTGGGTCGACGGAGATCTTTATCTGTCTGTGTTTGTGACTTTGTTGATGTTCAGACAAACATGTAACTATTTCCTTTGTTTGATTGTGAACTTTAATCTGCATAATAGCGTGTTTACATTGACGACAAAAACTCAGACAAGAGTTCAAGAAGACAGGGTACATTTGATGTACTTACAAATACACACAGAGGGAAATCAATTACCTGGGATTAAATGACATAGGAGAAGTCCTTCTCTGTTACGTATGGTCAGCTCTGGACGTATAGTCAGAGCTAAAGTGAGATTAATTCTGGAATAAGCACAGACATGGTAGCTTAGCTCAGGCCTGAGGGTTTTATGTAGTTGACTTTGATAAACAATGACTCGTAATCCTGCGTAAAGGAGAACAATGCAAACTACTGTTTCACTGTACGTGCATTCATTGTAATAGAAATAATTATCAGCAGACCACTTGGTCTGTCCAGTGTTTGTTGTTTGTGTATTGGAACAATCTTGTTATTTTCTAACAGTGCAAAAAACACTGTGTGGTCCATCCTTCAAGCAGAAATGTTCTTTCAAATAATAGCTTAGACTTGATAGTTGTTATTTTAATGATTCATGCAAGTATCCGTTTTGCCTCAGATGTTTCTTGTAAAATGCCTTCGAAAAAATAAACTTATAATGAGACCAGGATGAGACAATTGCTTGATTCTTCTATTAATTTTGATCAATTTCTGGTTACATCTGAGAAATTGAGATGGTTACAAATCATGAAATTGAGATTCCCAGAGTCTTTTTCTCAGTAGAAGAACACGAGCAGCAGGAGTCATAAGCATGATCTCCATTTGTTTTCAATTTAAACTAATTACCGTCTAGGAGAAAAAACTAGGGTGATAAAGTTATCTCATTTGTGTTTTTATTTCCTATAGGACTAAATAAACATACCTATAAAACAATCAAAAAAGCATGTCATAGTTGGACAGGAAAAATCTGAAACATTCACAGTGGTGTTTCTGGTTAATCATTAACATTTTGGCTTTTAAACTTCCTTGAACATTGATCTTTGCTTATGGAGGTGAAAACACGATAATCAAATCTTTGCTGAGATTTACAGTAAGAAAATAAATTAGCCAATATATTTAGAAAGGTGTGTGTGAGACCAGGAGCTGTTAGTCTCCTATTGCACTCTGTCCAAACATAAACCTGTTTATTCCTCATGTATTAGCTCTGAACTTTTCCATAAAGCTCTTCACTGTCCCAGTTTGGGTTGTGTGTTTCATAGTGTGTTTGAATGGTTAGTTGAAGCACAAGCTTCTGTACTGTAACACAAGTTTTACTGTGTGTGCCTTTTGCCCAAATCGCCATGGCAGCCACCATTCTCTGTTTTTCTTTCCAACTTAGAAAGAAACTTTCTGGTGTACTCCCTAAACATTTCCACAGTTTCAGTCTGAGCTTTGAAACAGTTTTTTCATAATGCTTCTTAAAGAAACAGTTCATCCAGAATTTAGGATTCTGTCATTATTTATTTACTTTCTGGTCATTTTTTGTGTGAAACACAAAAGGAAATGTTTTGTAGAATCTCCGAATTGTTTTTCCTTCTAATAAAAGTGAATGAGGGTGGATGACGTTGATCATTAAAATTACTAAAAAGCCATAAACTAATAAAAAAATAGTCCATATGACTTACAAGCCATAATTCATTCCAGAAATTTTATTCTTTATTCACTTAAAATCTTAACGCATTAACACATCTGTCCATATTCACTTTAGTTTAATGGAGAAGAAACCTTTAATGAACTATCATTTTAATATGTTGCTATATTATATTATGTCTGCATTGGATCTATAGACTATAAAAAAAAGGTTAATCTTAAAACACTTGTAATGCAACTCTGATTCTCTTTCTGATAACCATGAGCTCACAAGTTTAGTTATGACTAGGTGTTATTTCTTTTTTTTTTCAACTTCAATATCCTTTAAAAATTCAGTGTTACAGGGGAGTTTTTCTATTTAGTTCACTTAAAGGTGGTGACTTCACAGTTTTAAACATGACTGGATTCATTTTAAGCTGAAACATAGATGTCATTGTAAAGCCCATGTTAAGTCCACCCAGACGTAAGATTAGTGTGTACCAGGTCGGGTGTGGCTATAATGACAGTAATATTACCTCAACACAACAACTGCAATGCATACACTGCACTATAAAGGGTGGAGAGGCAGTGTATGTTTCATCTGTTTATCTTTACCATACTCATACAATGCCGCTTAACAAAAATCAAACCGCATGTTTATAAAATGTGCAGCTATAGTGTCTTCAGCATGATCTACGCATGCTTTTTATACACAGTCAACAAATTTGCACGTATAGACCCACTTTTTGAAAAAAATAAAACAAATAATACAGTATGTATAGGCTACACAAACATGGTCGGTTTCAATACACTTCTGTTAACTACTAGGCTATATATCCTTGACACCAGAAAAGCAAAATGCATTTATTATATGTAATAATATGTACTGTATCCAAGTAATTAAAAAGTCCCTTACAACGTTTTGCACAAATGCCATTTCGAAACACTCATCACAAATGGCTCATTGGAATTGGCTACCACCCAGCATTTTTTGTTCTCACTTATCAATTCATCAATAGAGTACTTCAAGATCTGAAATTAGTGTGTCAGATAAGGGAGATATCCAAAATGTGTACTGTTGAGGGTCTTGCAGAAACAATGTTGGGAACTATTGCATAGAAAGTCAATTGGACAGTCCATTCCATGTCCAATACTTTAAGCCTAATGTTTATGTTTTCCCATGAAATGTTAAATAGTTTGAATATTGGATGGTGTCTTGTAATCACACATTGGCCAGACATAGTGAAACAGGTGCTGATTTAAAAATGATACAGAAATAGCTTCTTAGTGGATGCTTGAGATAAGACACAATATCTGATTAGTCTCTCTATATAGCCTAACCTTATGATTCCTGTGTTTGGTTGTCTGGTATTGTTGTTGCTTGCATGTCTTTTTTTCTGTTTCTGGATTTTGGAGTTTCTTGTTATGGATTATTAAAAATGTATTGCTGCATTTGGATCAATCCTTTCTTGCCTCATCATTACACAACGTTCAGGAGATTGAACCGATTCAAAGCCATGAACCTTCACGTAAACATGTCAACATTCACAATGTTCCTTTACCTTTAACCGCACATATATCCACCAAGCAAACCTGGGTGATAAGTGTGTGACATAACACTGTACAGTATGTTGCTGGACAGACTTCAAAACCAATGATACTCCATGTGGTTTTTTAATCGGCTGCGACATCATTCTGACATCATTTAGACAGTCGTCTTTTATACCACTTAAACCTGCCTCATTCATGGAAATATCCCACATTAGCTTGTGCATAGGGGTTGGTGTGACCGTAACCGAAAACCTCGACACCCCTGAAAACATTGTGTTCCTTTGACATTTCTAACAATGACAGGAAGTCACAAAAATAACCAGACTACCTCACAGGACCTCCATTAGCATTAGCATAATGAGAATCTCTATCTCATTGCTGCCCAGGTCTAATATCATTCCACGAAATTATGGTCATGTAGCTCAGTCGGTAGATCATTGCATTAGCAGCGCAAAGGTTATAGGTTTGTTTCCCAGGGAACACACATACTGATGAAATGTATAGCTTTAAGTGGCTTTGGATGAAAGCATCTGCCAAATGCATCAATGTAAAATGTGACTAGGCTAAGGCAGATGCCATGCAGTCCTTATGCATTAGTGCAACTATTTTACATAGGCTATTGTGTTTAGGATACTGCTGTAAATTATGTTTTTGACTTATTTACATAAGCCTATGTATTATACTTTATTAATATCTGATGATTATGTGTTTTGTTTAAGGGTAGTTTAATATTGCATGTATTTTAATAGCACATACTTTACATACACACCTCCTGTAGTGCCCCTGCAGGGCTAAATGATAATTACTCTCAAGTTAGCATTTCAGTAGGTTTACTGGAAGCACTTAAACAAACTCTCTTTATCAAATGCAACTGTTTGCGATTAAAACACCATGTGTGCCTAGCACTTTTGTAAACCAGGCCCATATTTAGGGGTTAAAATGTTGCCAGAGGTCTCACACTGCACTGTTTACGTCTGTTGGGCGTGGGGTGTTATCATTGGGAAGAATGTCTGGCTCAGTCTTCGTTAACAAACAATGTTGATTAGGGCTAATACTGTTTAGCTGTTTCTCCCCTTCAGGGATATCCTGTATCTGACTAACAATGTTACAGCACAGCGGTTAGGCAGAACATACTGGGTTGGTCTAATGAGATGGGGACCTGTGTGATTTCAGTTTTGGCTTGGTTTCTCATTGTGGCCTGGAGCCCAGAAGCAGCAGTCCTGTCTGATAATGTAGCAAGACATGATTGTAGACTTCTCAAAAACTACTTGGTGCATTTAATTGTAGTTGGTTAGCTACAGTTGGGGAGTGCATGAGATAATATACTGGCTCTGTACACCATGGTAGAGTATTGCATTAGCAGTGCAAAGGTCATGTGTTCGATTCACAGTGAACACACATACTAATGAAATGTATATTGTGAATGCACCGTAAGTCACTTATAATATAGTATAAGATAAAATGTGTTTCCGTAGATCAGCTGATAGAGCATTGCATTAGAAGCACACCTGTCATGGGTTCGATTCCCAGTGAACACCCATACTAATAAAATGTATACTTTGAACGCACCGTAAATCGCTTATAATATAATATAATACACTGTGTTTCTGTAGATCAACTGGTACAGTGTTGCATTAGGAGCGCAAAGGTCATGGGTTCGATTCCCAGTGAACACACATACTGATTAAATGTATACTTTGAATGCACTGTAAATCACTTATAATATAGATAAAATACTGTTTCTGTAAATCAACTGGAAGAGCACTGCATTAGCAGTGAGCATGGGTTCGATGCATGTACACACATACTAATGAAATATATATTTTGAATGCACCGTAAGTTGCTTATAAGATAATACACTGTGTGTCTGTAGATCAACTGGTAGAGCATTGCATTAGAAGCGCAAAGGTCATGGGTTCGATTCCCAGTAGAACACACATACTGATCAAATGCATACTTTGAATGCACCGTAAGTCACTTATAATATAGTATAAGATAAAATACTGTGTTTCTGTAGAACAACTAGTAGAGTATTGCATTAGCAGGGCAAAGGTCATGGGTTTGATTCACAGTGACCACACATACTAATGAAATATATATTTTGAATGCACCATAAGTCACTAATATTATAATACACTGTGTTTCTGTAGATCAACTGGTACAGAATTGCATTAGGAGCGCAAAGATCATGGGATGCCCAGTGTACACACATACTAATGAAATATATATTTTGAATGCACTGTAAGTCGCTTATAAGATAATACACTGTGTGTCTGTAGATCAACTGGTAGAGCGTTGCATTAGGAGTGCATAGCTCATGTGTTCGATTCCCAGTAGAACACACATACTGATAAAATGCATACTTTGAATGCACCGTAAGTCACTTATAATATAATACAATGTGTTTCTGTAGATCAACTGGTAGTGTTGCATTACGAGTGCAAAGGTCATGGGTTCGATTCCCAGTGAACACGCATACTAATTAAATGCATACTTTTAATGCACCGTAAGTCCCTTATAATATAATATAATACACTGTGTTTCTGTAGATCAACTGGTCGTGTTGCATTAGGAGTGCAAAGGTCACGGGTTCGATTCCCAATGAACACACATAATGATCAAATGCATACTTTGAATGCACCTTAAGTCACTTATAATATAGTATAAGATAAAATACTGTGTTTCTGTAGATCAACTGATAGAGCATTGCATTAGAAGCGCAAATGTCATGGGTTTAATGCCCAGTGAACAAACATACTAATAAAATGTATACTTTGAATGCACCGTAAGTCGTTTAAAATATAATATAATACACTGTGTTTCTGTAGATCAACTGGTAGTGTTGCATTAGGTGCGCAAAGGTCATGGGTTCAATTCCCAGTGAACACACATACTCATGAAATATATATTTTGAATGCACCGTAAGTCGCTTATAATTAAAGATAATACACTTTGTTTCTGTAGATTAACTGAAAGAGCACTGCATTAGCAGAGTAAAGGTCATGGGTTCGATTCCCAGTGTGAATGCACCTTAAGTCGCTTCGGATAAAAGCATCTCCCAAATGCATAAATGTAAAATGTAAATTTATACTGTAGATACACAAAAAGATAAAAGAGCCATGAGTACATTTTACATAATTATCCTCCATTTTCATAAAAGCAAATGCTGATTGAATATTATTACCCATGTGTGCTTTTTGCGATCATCCTGTGAGGTTTCAAACAGGTTGTGTTAGGTATTCATTTCAGGAAACTCCATTCTCTCTAAGGCTTTGGGGGGTCACATGTGTATAACAGGAAATCTGGTGACGAAGAGCAACGACTAACAAAAGCATCGTCTCTTGGGAGATATTAGAATCTGCAACACAGCTGAGCTCTGAAACAGAGAGCTGAAGCACACAAAGGTTATAGTATCATTTGTATCACAGTAGCGTTTTTAAAACTCCCCTTCCTTTAAATCCCACAGATTCATTTACAGAACACTGTCAGATTAAAAGCACTGTTGAAGGTCAAATTAGTTTTTAATGCAAAATGTGAAACTGCCACAAAATATAAAAGAATGTATGTAAATTTACCATACACAGCTGCAAAGGACACCTGTTTTTAAGGCATACATACTTTTCATTAAGTGGCAGTGCAAGATAAAGTTGAATTATGTAATAATGTTCACTGAATGTGCACTGAATTCACCCATTAATGTTTTTTTTCTTTTAAATATATAAAATCCATTAACGCACCTACATCCGTTGGGGGCCAGATGCTGTGGGGAGGTAATTGGTGATAATCTATACTACTAAGTCTTTAAGTCTACCATTAACTGAAGGTTTTCTCTAGAATGCATCTAATGATTATGAACCAACAGGATGGGTAAAAATAGATGCATATGACGCCCTATGGAACATCTGCCTTTAATCCAACACCGCACACACTTACACCAGCATGCAATATTACAACTTCCATTGGCGCAGTCATGTTGTTTGATATGTTCAGCTGTTATTTTACATTTACACATTTGTCAGATGATTTTACCCATTTAATCTACACATTTCTTTATTAGTATGCATGTGCCCTGGGCTCGAACCAACTACCTTTGCATTGCTAATGCAATGCTCTATCATTTAGGCTATGAACAATATTTTGCATACAATGCATAAAATTACAAATGTATTTTTAATGTTTATTGGAACAGCTGGCCTGTAGTAGCGGCGTATAGTGAGCATACAGAAGTATTGACTAATCTCAGGACTGCCGGCCCTCCTGTTAGCTGGTCTGACTGTTCTCAATGAGTCAGATTTATTCACACTGCATACACAATATCCATGCCATGGCCATCTGCGTCTGCACATGTTTACTCAGTTTAATATATAGGCTACTGTGATCATAACCTTATGAAATGCATGATGAAACATAAAAGGATAGTTCACCCAAAAATGAATCATTTTGTCATTATTTACTCGCCCTAAAGTTCTTTTTCATGCTGAACATAAAGATGTTCTGAAAAATGTTTGCAACCAAGCAGATCTGGGGCACCATTGTCTTCCATATTAGAAAAAATATATACTATGAAAGTCAATGGTGCCCCAGATCTATTTGGTTATAAACATTTTTTAAATATCTTTATTTGTGTCCAGCAGAAAAAATAAATGCATACAAGTTTGGAACTTGAGGGTGAGTAATTCAGAATAATAAAAAGTTTCAATTTAACTTCCAGCTTGTATACATTATCTGAATAAACAAACAACCTAGTTAGACCAATTTGTGTTTTATGCACTTTTAGAGTGCACTTTGTGAAGAGTCGCATCTCTGTGATGGCTATAAAAAGCCTTTGGGCTGAATACATGTTGTCATAGTGAGTATATGAACTTAAAATTAGATGCTCAGAGAAGAAATGCAAGCATGGCTTTTGAATGCGACATCCACACACAGCCTACATTCACACACAGACTCATCCCCCTCCCAAAAACTGAGTCACACCCTTCTGCTGCTATACAGGACAACAGAACAACATCCTATTTTTTCCAAGAGCTCGCACTGTATTGATAACTATAATGTGTCTAAAGTGCTTACACAATAACAGGATATTCAATGAGACAAAATACAAGGCTGGACTTGATTTTATCCATCAGGAATTGAT
Organism: Cobitis vettonica; assembly: GCA_029874735.1. Taxonomy (NCBI): domain Eukaryota; kingdom Metazoa; phylum Chordata; class Actinopteri; order Cypriniformes; family Cobitidae; genus Cobitis; species Cobitis vettonica. Next base: position 2,306 of record JAPMOP011159762.1, on the reverse strand, counting down.
GAAAAGTGAGCGTTCCATTAGGGAATGGAACCAGATATGATTGGAAGCAATTGAACGCAAGATATTACATTGAAAGCAAGACCCTGCAAAGAAAAACATTTTAGCTTTGTATAATGTGAAGTGATGAATTGGGCACATTAAGATTGAAAACATGTTAACATACCAAATGGGGATAAGTGTCAGGCTTCTGGCCAAGGGGCAACATTGAATTGGAAGAGAATAAATGTTAATTTTATTATGAGTGTAAGTCTCATGAAAAGTAAAACAAATAAAACACTGCACATACAGTATGAGGGTCTACACACCATAATACATAAAAAAACATACAGCAACTGTGATAATGCTGCTCACACATAACAAGAATCATTTTCACAACCTTTACAGATGTGAAACTTAAAACATGTTATTAGCATTCAGGTTATTTCCATCCATGTTAGCAGAATTAAAACTGAAACTAATAAAAGTGGCTCTGTGTCGTACTACAGACTGAAACCGGCATCTGGTGTTTGAAGTGAATTTTTGAAAATAAATGATCCGAGCATAAACAAACACAGCAGGACATCACTTCAACAACAATGTTCAGTAGCATATTCGCATAATAAAGTGTCTTAAGACATAACACCATGTCTTTTTCAAGTATTGCTCCATAGTGTGCCGTACCCAAGGAAATTCACGCTATCCTCTGCAGGGTTTTCTTTAAACTGACCCAAACTCAGACATCCAGGAGACGTATTTCTCCAGGTCAGCAGCTGAGACAGACTTTGATATTTTTTTGAGAGTGAGCTCAAAGTCCTCCATGGTGACTGGCATCTGGAGTTCATCTTTAGAAAGCGCCCGGATCTCCTCCGGGCTAAGACCCTGGATTCGTCTTCTCATGGCCATCATTGATGCATCTCTGAGACCACAACCACGGTTTATTCAGTCACATTTACACTACAAATCTAAATTTACAGCCTCTTTTGTTGTTGTTTTTTTATTTATAAGACCTAGCATGACCTCAAAAGTTGTTAAGAAATGGTATATGCGTTTGTATAAAACCAGTAAATGTACTCAGAAAAGGCGTGCAGCCACCATTGAGTTCTTCTGGGTCTGACCAGTCAGCATATTTTATTTTTTTGTAATTTTTTTATGTATCATCGATAATTGAAACCCAAGGCACATCACAGTACAATTCTATTGAATGCACTGTGCTTTAACCCCTTACAGCCTCATTTCCATTAAATGTAAGATAGGCTCTGACTGACTGTGATTTTCACAGTGTTACATTTAAAGTGAGAACAGAAAAATACCCGAAATCTGTCCAATTGTATCTAGTTAGGACGAGATGTTAAGTCTAAATGAGAAAACATGCTGTACCTGCAGACATTGGTGATGTCAGCTCCTGAATAACCCTCAATTTTTTCAGCGATGAGTGCGAGATCCACATCAGATGCCACGTCAACCTCTCTTAGGTTGATCTTTAACAATTCAGCCCGTCCTTCAGCTGTGAAGTTCAGGAACATTTAGACTCATTTTTATCTAACTACCAACTTATTTTTTTGTTTTTTCATAAGTAAAACCCAAAAAACCATGCAAACTACGTAATAGAGTAAATGTATAACAGCAGTATTTTGACTATATATAATTTTATCAGCAATTGAAGTTTGATAAATCAAAACATGACTATATTTTAAAAGATGTTAAATACTCATGAAAGTGTTAAATAGTCCCTTTTCATCCTAAATACTAGGGTTGAAAAGTTCTGGGAATTTTGGAAACTTTCCATGGAAATTACACAGGAATATATGGGAATTGTGACACACGGATGAAGATTAGTCAGATGTTGAGGAAGCTTATGTTTGTATGTGATACAGTTTGTATAAATTACCCAAAAAAATTATAAATAATTTCCTTTAATTAAGTTTCCAACTAGGAATATTTCCAAACTTCCTATGCTTTGCAACCCTACTAAATATACACTACCATTCAAAAGTGTTGAGACACTTGACTGAAATGTTTCCTAAAGTATGTTTAACTCTTTCCCCGCCATTGACGAGTTTTTCTGGCAATCCGTATTTCCGCTATTATCCACCAGATGGCGCTCTTACCCAACTTATTAAAAAACCTGGAAGCAACGCCTCAGGTCAAACAGTTCAAACTCCGTGTATGTTTTGATCATCACTCTGAATCAGATTTCTATCAAAAGTCCTTCACAAAAACGCAATTATCTCAGCTTTATGCTCAAAATTTGTACATTTGAAGAAACCTACCCATATTTGAGAGGTAATAAAAGAAAACAAATGAAGGTAGGATGAAACACTTTTTTT
>JAPMOP011159433.1:0-10613 GCA_029874735.1 Cobitis vettonica | reverse complement strand
CAGTAAAGCTGTGTGTTGTAATTGTGAGACAAACTGTATTTGAAAAAGATGTGCTGGGTGAACGCGGCTTGTCTTGCTAACACAGTGGGTCTTTTTTTGTCCGGTTTGCTCACCAGGCTCTCCTTTCTAATCTTCAAAGTCCTGTTTTATAAGTACCTAATGAGAGTGCCTCAAAAGATAGAAACAAAACATTTATTTTTCCCCGCGGACCAAAACAGAACCACCTGGCCGACTGGGTCCAATTAAATGCAAACTCATGACCGGCTGGCGGTGAACCGGGAAAACCTCGCACGCCCTGGCAGAACACACCCTAATGGAAACACATGAGGAACATGTACCTTCGCTGACCGACCCACATCACGGCTCTTGTTTTTCTGGTGTGGGGTACAAGGGTAATTGCTAATCAAATGCAAACAGTCGACAAAGCCTCCGAGCATGATGCTAAGCTTTAATCGCGAACAGCTGGATTCTAAGTACGGAACATGCCTTTTTGGAAATGATGAGAGGGGAACAAAAACAAATGTTTGGTGGTTTGAGAATTTGAGGTTATACCCTCCAGTGTTTTGTTTCACGTTAAAAACAATATAGATAATTTTTCTAAAACACATTTTTCCTGCCGTTAGCGACAGGAAGTGGGCGTGTCCAACTATACGACAAAGTTGAGAAAAGTTCAATTTTATGCAAATGATGAGTGACTTTCGGGAGCCAATGGGAGTGAAGCACTAGAGTTCACATCATCCATCTTTTGTCAGATACTGCCAGTTGAATGCTTTATTCTGGTTGGTTGAGAAATGTTCCACGGGTGTTGATTATTTTTTGTAAAACACACACCTAACCTGTCTTAAAATGTCTTAAAATAACCACCAGAGCAGCGGACTAATTGACTCAGATCCTTTGAATTGTTTGAAAATAATGCACACTCCGCTTTGTGCTGCATTACCACCTTGGGTGTGCATTATTTTAGAATAATTCAACGGCCCATTGTCAATTATTCCTTACATAGTTGTTACTAGGACAATCAGACATAGGAACGCCTACTTACACCCTCATTGAAAGAGACGAGCGACACATGGTGACAAAGTCGCTGGCGGTGTGCACGCAGCTTTAGAAAACCCCTAACTATAACTACAGTACGAACAAAAGTTATCGTAATGCCTTACGCTCCGTGCACACTGACAGTGTATTAGTCGCAGCAGTGCCAAGGTCATTAAGAGGCGTTCCTAATTAACCAATAAACTACTAAACTAATAAACTACTAACAAACAAATTAGTAACCATCCTCTCAGTAAATGATGAAAGACAGATAACGTGAACTCCACTGCTTTACTCTCATTAGAAGTCGCTTCCAAAAATTGCTCGTAATTTGCATAAAGTGAACTTTTCTCAACTTTGTTGCGTAGCTGGACACGCCTACTTCCTGTCGCCAACGATCACTGCCACCCGTTGCCACAAGTTGCCTAGCTTCCATTGAAATGAACGAGATTGCCAGTCGCTGGTGGTGTGCATAGAGCATTATGATATTTCCTTACAATAAACTCCATTACTGAAAGAAAAGTATGGCATGTTTTGTTTGTGGTCAAATGCAATATGTCAAAACTTACTTACAGCTAATTCAGAACATCCAAACAAAAACCCAAGCAGAACAAACCTTTTGCATGCTTGAATCTCGTGCACATATTCATGATTTTTGAGGGGTTTATGTTACTGTCTTCTGGGCAACAAACCCTTTTGTAAGTCTACAATCTAACGAACTGTACAAAAAGTCTCTTATCGTACCGAGCAGAGAAAGGTTAGAACTAGACTCCTCAGGCAGTGAGACTTTAAACAGGGATTTACACTGTTTTTGTACTAAGCCAGTCTCTCTGAGTCTGTACTAGAAGGTATTATATGCACTAGCAAGCTACGGCCTAAGGGCAGAATTCACTAATCATTTACTCCAACTTAACTGCTGGTTCTGATTCAGCTTGTTTAAACAAGGCACATGGATTTTGATCATAAAGCCTGATCTAAGATCAGCATCCTTTCGTAGCAGGGATCAAACACGTAGCAATGACCAAAGTAGAAAGATTGTAGAAAATGATTTCATAAGACTGGGATTAGAAATCAAGGACAACACAAAGAAACAGTATAACTAACTCAAGGCTATAACCTTGTGCTAATGCTGGCTTCTGATAAGAACCAAAAAGTGTTAACTTCGGGGCTCAACCCGACTTTCCAGCCAATCACATTTTCACGGGCACCATGAGCATGCTAATATACACCCCCTCGTCCAATCACATTAGTACAAAACCTCGGGGCTACGCTAATCCTCAGTTGTCCTTCCGATTGCAGCGCTGAAACTAAAAGCTAATGCTATGCTGTTTGCTCATTTGTCTCTGAGGCGAACTGCAAGGCATGATGGGAGCTAGAGCCATAATGACCCGATCAACCTTTCCTTCCCTCCTAGGGAGATGAGTGTGCCCTCAAGCTATCCATCCTTCTTTTGGAGTAATGAGGTAGGCAGGAACAGCAAGATAGAAAGTGTGCGAAGAAAAGGGGGGGAGAAATTATGGCACTACTCTCAGGGCACCTACACACACCCTCGCTGGGCACCAATTACACCGCCATTAATAAACAGAGCTAATCCTTCTAAATGTGGTGTCTGCGGACAGATGTGTGTGTGTGGAGTGACCTTCAAACACACACATACACAGTGGGGAGTGTAGGCAAGCCCAGCTTTGCTACCCTCCGAACTAACTTTTCACATCGAGCCCTTGAGAGAGCGAAGGATATGGACTATCTCCTACATTAGAGCCCGTTTAGAAAGCTGCGCAAGCAAAAGAAAAATCCATTTTCTTTAAAAGTCTCTGGAACAGATGGAGGGAAATTAATTGCACCATTAGGCCCCAACAGAAAATACCAGAGCAGCCTCCTCTTCAACAGTGCGTGTGCGATACAAAATACTTTGGAGGAAAAAGCCAATTACGGCAACACTTGCTATAAAATAAAGGTTTCTTTAATCGCCAATAAACACAGGATTGAGATTTAGATTGGAATAAATATCACAAGAGCCATGAGGAAAGCTAGTGTGCTACTTAAACGTCTTGTTACATTGTAGGAAAGAATCCTACAGTATCTTATCTATGCATGCTAATGCTTCTTGCTACACAAACTAGATTGCATGCATTGTTGTGGACCATAGTGTGTAAAGCTCGGTGCACACTGTAAGATTTTAGCCACACTTTAGCTATCTGAGACAAATTTTGAAATCCTAAAAGATTCCTGGAATCCTAGGCTAAACTCTGCTGTCTTTGATCGCTAGTACATGTTCACAGACAGCCGATTAATGACCAGTGGGATCAAAATTTTCCATTTTGAGACAAAATCCTGCTGTGTGACATCTCCTATGACAACCGGCAGATCAAGAACCAATAGAAGCATAGAACTCGATGATGCAATTAGTGTGACAACAACAAACCAACGCAGACAGAATGTCGAAAAGAGCCAGGTGGACTGTACAAAAGGAGGAGAAACTTGTGGACTTATGGAGAGATATAGGATAGGATGATAGGATAAAAAGAAAGCAGCCTGGAGCGAAATCGCGCTGAATATACAAGTGCCAGGTACTCATCTCCTTCGTTTCTTCTTTTTATACTCGAGACAAGTCATGATTAAAATTAACGCTAGATGTTGTTTCGGTTTGATAGCCATCATTTCGCATCAAAGTGTGTTCGACCAGCTGTTGCCGACCAATGACGTAAAACTATGGACGCGTTTGTTTGCGTGCGTCCAATTTTTAGGAGTCTTTAAACTCGTACAGTCTGATATTGATAGAAACTGAGATCATACAGTGGACTTAAATACGATTTCGTTCGCAAAGTGTGGCATGCAACAATCCTAAAGGACTATTTAAAATCACACAGCGTTCACCGGGCTTAAGAAGGTGCAATTCATAATGCAATGCAAGTACACACTGCATGCTCACCACCATAGAAATGTATAGATGGTTTCATCGGATGCACATGCATTGTCGCGGTTTGTTTGTTTAATGGTCTGGCTAGTGGCTAAACTAACTCTGAAACAAATACCTCGTCAAAAATAACAAATGTTTTGGCTTCCTAAAGACGAGGGGAGATGGCGATCATGGATCACCGCTATGTAAAGGGAGGTTTGGCAGCAGATCAGTAGTTAACATTATATACGTTATTATTTTACACATTTTACACAGTAACGTTAGCTCAGTGTAGTTTTTGATACGCTTTAGCAATGATGAACTAAGGTAATCTACTTGTTGTTTGTTTTGCTTGTTATCAAAAATAAACTAAAACCTACTGCTAAAACCGTCTATAAATAGATGCGACATTCAACCACTCCATATATGTATATGCATCTGCCATTTTGGAACGGCCCTGATTCAGACCTAAAAAAATGGGATAACTTTTCTTTTTTGTACATGTATAAACTGCTATAAACTATTCTTTTAATAACAACTATACAACAACTAATCTTCCACACTATAAAACTAAATAGACTGATATGTGATACTGGTAACCTATCAATTGTTGATCGCTGAATTAAAGCAAATAAGCAGGATGTTAGAAATATTATTGAATATATTACATCAGCATTTAAAATTCTATTTCTGTAATATCGTCTGGAGAGATGATGTCACATTTAGATTTTGCACCATGAATTAGACCGCATCAAGTTGTTTCAGTCACTTAAACCTCTCATTATTTAGAGTTAAAACAGACAAGCGAGAGGTTCAGAATAAAAATCCTGATCTCAAACAGACTCTCACAGCTGTGAGCTCTTCTACCGCAGTTCGGCTCAGCTGCCGACATACAGAGAAATAGACGGTGAGGGAGAGAGAAAAGAGCTTTTAAATCACCAGTAATTTCCCATCAAATATTTGTGCTTGTTTGCCTGCGGCTAGTAATTAAAGTGCTTTCATCTGGTGGCTAATTGCTCCTAATGTATCACACAAGAGATGTGGCTCGGAGAGAATCGCTGCTCTAAAGAAACCAAATGCACGAGCTGACGAGTCTTAAAGATCACTACAGTACCTCTCCCAGCCATTATTATGTGTGTTAAGGAAAAATCTCTCAACAGAAGGGGGAAGGAATGGCATCAATTTGGGTCCCTGCTAGTAAGACACAGCTCTATACATTATGAGCATTACAGGTGTCTCTACCTGTGATGCACCTGTATGGAAACGCATATAGTACACACTGAAAATCATTGTGCAAAAAAAAAAAAACCCTATATGGTCCAGGTTCAAAACACATCTCAAGATCCATCCCTTCTTATCAGTTTTTTCCTGTCCCCTCCCTATAAAGCAGAAACATATATGTGGACTTTGAATATTCCACAGGCACCCAATAGACCACTGTATTGTTTTTCAAAAGTGAAAATCTACTGATATTTGTGTGTATGTTGTGTTAATAAGAAATGCTGAAAAGCATTGTAAAGAATATTGGTGTATTTTCCTAATTATTATTTATGAGTTATGCTTTAATTCAAAGCGACTTACAGTGTACTTACAGGTTTTTTACTTGCATTCAATTTATAATTTTTTGTATCAGTATGTTTTCTGGGAATTGAATCCATGACGCAATGCTCATGATACAGAACACCAAGTATAGAATTTCATACTAAAGTCTCTTTGGAAAGACTTTCTCCAGATTTGGGGTTTCAGAGGCACATTAGAGATCTCTCTCTCTCTCTCTCTCTCTCTCTCTCTCTCTCTCTCTCTCTCTCTCTCTCTAGTCATCACATTTTCTCCCTCTGGCCTCTATAGTTGTTCACTTTTAATGAGTATCTGCAGATGACAGCTTTAATCACTGCCTGTGGCTATTGAGAGGGAGAAGGAGAAAGAGAAAGAAGAAGCTGGTAATGATAGTAAAAGAAGAGAGCCATTTGCATCCATCATTTCCAAATCACTCTTTATGATAATGCAGGGGAGCGAAAGGAGAAGACACACACATACACACTATGCATGGAGGTCCAGGATTATGACATCATTGGGATTTTAAAGACAAACACACAGACACACATCTACACAAACGAAATAGTATGTCCATCAAAAGTTATGAATACTGAGAAGGAAAAAGTTACAGATTCCCATCTGCCCTAGCACAGCATATCACAATCAAAAACACTACAGAGAAACAAAACAAAAAGTTTTACGGTCACACGACAAACTTCTGGAATGAAAATGTGGGATTTTTAATAAAATTAAAACTTTATTCATTTAAAATGTTCTAAATCATAATAGTTTCCATGTTTCAATAAAAAAACACAGAAAAAATAAAAGATGTAGCAAATATGTAATGGTGACCACATACTATGTACAAAATGTTTTATTTATTATCATCCTAGACTTTTCTTGCTTCCAATAAAGCACACAAGCTTTTTGTAACATACAAAAACCATCCCGGAACTTGGAATGCTCAAAAAACATGAACAAACAGATTAATATCATTCTGGATGATAGACTGGATGATAAATTACATAAATGCAGAGCAAAAGATTAAAGGTCATTCAAGACTGAAAACAATACAACAAAACATCAATTGTAATCCCACAGCTATGCAGTTGTTTCAATTAGAAAACATTGTGCATATTTAAACCAAATGTAAACCCGAACGCAAAACAAAACAAAGCTGGCAAAGATAATGTTTAAGATCTGCGATGCTCCTCCGGAGAAACGAGAAGATTCCAACACAAGATCCTGATTAACAAGCGATCCAACATCCACTAAGATGCGTCCAAGAGTGTCATCAGACATCAAAACATCCCGAATGTCTGTCAAAGCTACTCAGCAGAAGGCAGAATCCTGGGATAGATTAGACCGACCTCGGCTGTTCAAAGACATTAAGCTGGAAAGACTTCAAACTGCAGACGGGACAAAACAGCTCAAATCTCAACAAAGGAAACTCTGGCATAGAAGAATTCTAAGCAACACACAGACAAGACAATACGCCTTCAGGCAAAAGCCTCCTTTCTCTCTCTCTCGTTCTCCACTGAGCCCTCCTCTCCCATCCTCCCACCCTCCCTCTGGCTTTCTTCTTCTCTCTCTCTTCCCAGCCCTCTCCCTGCAGATGGTTGAGGAGGGAGAGAGTTTCGGTTCAGTAATCCCCTGCCACACAGACGGAAAAGCTTGTTACAGCATTGCCGATCAGTGCAGAAAGTCAAAGCGGAGCCAGAGAGAGGTCAGTCGGAATTAGGCCACGTTTTAACTCCGTGGATTTGACTAATTCCCCTATAAGCCTGTTGAAACCCAACCTGTTCCGGCGATGCCAGGGGCTCAGACTCAACTTGAACCGAAAAACGTCTGAAGAAAATCCACCCAAGCCTAATTTACGCCAGTACGAAGACATGAGCACCTGTACACAGGGACATTAGCGGTGATATTTTTACACACACATGACTTCACACATGCATTTCCTTTGGCAGGGACGCTAAGCTTTTTTCAAAGAGCAGGCTGGAACAATTGACCAAAGAATCATTGATTTTCAATGGGAGTGAAGGGAATCCAAGCAGGCCAAACGTGACACCAGAGCTCTGGGTCTCAGCTGCTTTAGAGCTCAGAGACTCTTTGAAGGTCCATCATGATAATAGGCCAAAGACTCAAGGTCTCTGCACATCAGATGCTGTTGTTGTCAGTTACCCTTTCAGTAGGGAAGAAAGAGCTCAGGGCTTAAGAGAACTCAACAAAGAAAGCAAAGAGAAATTTTTCACAGCAAAACAAAATACACTATGATGAAATGCATAAGTTAAAAGCAAAAAATAACATTGTGCATTCAAAAAAATGCTGCGGGTTATTTTCAACCCAGGGTTGGGTCAAAACGGTTAAATTTAAACAAAGTGTTTATATTTGACCAAACAATGAGTTAAAACAACTTTTGGGTTGAGATAACACAGCATAGGTTAAATTACAACGCAACCAGAGGCTCCAATTTCTCTTTTCGACGATGGGTGCTCGGCACAACGTAACGTAATGCTTAGGATACTTAGCAATGGCAGATGCTACAGGAGCATGCAAGTGCTTTGGGAATAAAGGAGGAAAGTGGCACAAAAAATGCCAGAATACACAGATACTGTTAAGTGGCCATCAGTAGTAACAGCATTTATCAGCAAGGACTAACTGGGCTATGCTAACAAGCCAAACCTTGACCCCTTGTGTGACCCTAAGTACATTTGTCAGACACCATGAATCCGGCCTTCAAACGAAACCTCCACCAACAGGTTATGATTTATGTATTGCAACTGCAAAGGTGATCGGGTCAAGTATCAAGCTTTTTACAAGTTAAATGTTTTTTATTACCTGCCTGACTTTAAACTTTTACAGAATAAAACTTGCACAATGAAAGTCTAATAATGATTGATTTTAAAAGCTCAGCATGTTTGAAACAAACCTGTGTAAACAAAAGTAAACATAAATGTTAAGTACTTTTACACATTAAAAATCATTTCCCAAGAGTCACTGGAGTTTTGATCATCAATGTAAATCACAGTAAACACCCCTTAAATCAGTGATCTGAATTCATAAGCAGCTCTTAATCCCCTCTTGTCGAAATCAAGCTATAGCAGATCTTGCAAGTATTCATCATGAAAGCCTAATATGCCTCTGTTTTATTCAAATGAGCCGCTGTCAAACATTCTTCTGTGAATCTATGCCAGTGTGATGCTTTGTAATGGACTATTTTTGCGCCCGAGGGCTTCTGTCTAGAAAAATATGAAAACACGTGTTTGATCTTGACGCCGGGCGACAGGTATCTCATTCTGCCGTGACACCCCAAATATCCGTCAGCTATAAATAAAGTAATACTTACTCATCAGACCTGGCGGCTGCCAAATCACAGTTCATTTACAGGAAAAGTGTATAGATCAATTAAAATTACAATGTGGAGATAAGGGCATAGGAGTCAAGTGGAAGACAAGCACACGTGGACGAATAGGAGTTTAAAGACCACCATGCAGAACCAACCAAGCCCTACAAAATCCTCGGATCTTGTGTGCTTGCTTACATCTCTATACAAACCCAACTTTTCCTGAAATGTGGATATTTTGTTGTTCATCCATCTGTTTGTCTGCATGCAATCGCGGTTCCTCTATGTGCGTATGAAACTGTGTGCAAACTTTGGCAATGTTGAAGCGAGTCTGATTGTGTGATGGTGTGAACGTGCATGTGTGCGGTTGCGCGCAGGACTTCCCACAATCCCCCTCATTAACAGCTCAAGCCAGTTGGCAAATGATTGCTGTAGCCCTGCCCGTCTCTATCCCTCACTGCTTGGCTCTCATTAGCAGCTGGCAACACCACACGAGAGATGAGTGGACACTGGCACAGAATAGCATCACCCGCTCACTCGCTGCCATACGAACACACAAATACACAAGTCGATAGAGAGAGAGAGAGAGGAAAAGAGATAGTGCTCATCTCAGTAGATTTAATTAAAACTGGGGAGAGCAGATGGGGGGAGATGGAAGGAAGTCCAACAGGAGACAGCTCATCTGTCTGAGCCACACTTCTCTCATTTCTTTCTCTCGGTTCTCCATTCCTTCACTGCACATTTTCTCTCTCTCTCTCTTTTTTAATGAATCCTTGGCTTTCTATAACCTACCAATTTGAAGCCTACACTCTGGATGGATGACAGACGGACAGTCCAGATCAGCGTGTATGTGACTGTGGTAGGTAATTTGTTCATGGAAGTAAAACAGGTTTGGTTAGGCCTGTTGTGCTTGACATAGATTTGCTTTTACACTCGAAACCCTAATTTTTTTAAAATAAAAAGCATGCACTTCAAAACACAGGGTTGCATGAAGGCATAAGGGGGTGGGGTCAGGTCAGGATACTGAATGATAGAGCGAAACAGAAACATGGAGGCCCGCATGGAGTTTGTGTCTTCAGAAATTTGCACAACACTCACAACATTGATACCCATCAGTCTTATAATTCCATCCTTGCTTGGCAAGATAAACAGGCCAAGATTTCATAGACTAATATAAAGCAATTTGTGTAACACTTTATTTTCAGTGCCTTTGATAGACGTTACATGTAATTAATATAGCAATAACAGTAAATTAGGCATAATAATATGCATCTAACCCTAAACCAACCCCTAATCCTAACCCTAACCCTTTACTAAGTACATGTTGTTCTTAAATATATAATTGCGCTGTAAAGCCTGGAGTATAGTCTTGTTTTGTATATGTATAGTATATGAACGTATTTTTTTCTAATAAATGAATACAAGCACGTAAGCAAATATTTAAACAAGTAAACAACAAAAACATCTGGGCAAATATACTAATAAAGCAGTAAAAGCAGTAATTCAAACAGAAATGCCATTTTTAAAACATTGCGTGTCGATAACTGCCACAGTTTGTCAAATCAAACAAATGTCCACACATAAAATGAAATGGTTTTTCACTTTCTAACCTTTCTATTTTTTACTTCATTCCTTTTTTCTGTTTAGCTTAGTTCTATACTACATTAATCTCATTATCCTTTGAACCTTTTCACCGCTGATGCCAAATGCAATTTGTATTCTGCGGCCCGGCAAAGAGCCCTAAACTGATTATCCCGGTATAAACCGTGGCAGTCCTGGATATTGTAGGACCTGAAAGGC
>JAPMOP011159428.1:0-10854 GCA_029874735.1 Cobitis vettonica | reverse complement strand
CTGACATTTTCGCGGCCGCCGCTAGAACAGCCAGCCATTTTGCTAAATGTTTTGCCACTCAACAGGGCGAGCTCCGGCATGGTCACTTGGAAATGTGACGTCAATGCATACTCTCTATTAAAAATTGCAAATGACAAAGCAATGACAGACATACTGATAAAATGCATACCTTGTAATGCACAGTATGTCTCTTTGAATAAAAACGCCTGCCAAATGCATAAATTTAATGTAATGTAAATTGCGAAAATGTATGCACCTTTGCTTGCTCGTTGTTTGATTGTGAGCATTTCAACCCCTGTCATCCTGGCCTTCTTCATAGCAGAGGTGGCACGGGGACAACCAGACAAACTACAGACAAATTCAAAACATGAATAAAATAGATAAATTCTCCCATTTAAATGCCTGCTGTAAAATGCAATATATTTTAAAGTTGCACAACATTATTTCGCAATATTTGCTTTTTGTTTATTGACTAATAATTATTTCCTTAAGCTATCAAAACTTTTTTAAATCAGGTTGTGTTTGTATGTAGACATTGTCTTGCATATTAGCATGCCTGCAGCATTCAGGAATGCTTACATAACTGAAAATACAAATGTTTGTAGCCACATCAAAGGAAAAATGCTCATGCTATACCTCCGATGTGTGAGAAAGCTGCCACTGACGTGGCCCGAGCCATCGCATCCTGGGGTGGGGCAGGTCATGCCGTCTGTCTTGCCAGACTTCCAAGAGAAAGGCGCTCCATTCACATAACCATCTTTCTGACGTTTGGCGGCCAGCGGGCAGCCGGATGCGCTGCGGTGGGATGCGTACTTCCCTGTCACATGACCCTGGCCGTCACAGCCTGGCACTGGACACCTACGGAGATTGGGCACAGCGGGGATGAGTTCACATGGAAAAGCAAAGACAAGGAGCCACACACACACACAAGTTCTTTGTCACTGCCTGGCCTACTGTATAAACAATTTGAGGTTAATTTTGACTGGAGTCCACTGGTAAGTTATTGCAAACCAGAGGAAACCAGAGATGTGGACACAGAGCACAGCTCATAGAAAAAATAAGTTTGCAGAAACAACAGTTAAAGTAAAATTTAGGACCCACTACATTTTGTTCATAGTGCTGCAACTAACATGACGCAAGCAAGCTATACAACAAAATAAAACACTCCCCTTATAATTAACAGGGCATAGACACAGTATAAATAAAAGATTTAGTATGTAGTACACTGCAGTGTGTTTTGATTATAATAGAAGTATTTTTAAGAGTTCAAAAGCCACAATAATAACATTCTATACATAATATATCTATAAAATCTATACATTTTATTGTATGCAGGTCCAATATGCAGCCATAAATGTACAGACCCAATACAATGTTGATACTAGATGATACTAAATGTACCTGATTGGCTCCTGGTCATCCTTGTCCTCCTTACTGTGCATTATTTTAATACCACTCTTCTTAGCCCGGGGACAACCTGACAGACTTTCAGAGCAAGAAACAGATTTACCAAAACAGGCCAAGGGCTCCTCATAGCACTGTTCTACACTGTTGGGCAAAATAGTATGTTAAGTAATAATAAAGATTTTTAAGATGCACGCGTATTTGTGAGTCTTCACCTTCTGTGAGAGGCGTAGTTGCCTGTGATATGCCCAGAGCCGTCACAGCCAGGAGTGGGACACCTGCAAGCAAGGAACACATGATAGAGATTTGTTGAACCTCAGACAGACCTCATCCTGAATAGTTCACCCAAAAATGAAATTTCTGTCATCATTTACTCACCCTTATGTCGTTATAAACCTCTATAAATTTCTTTGTTCTGCTGAACGCAAAGGAAGATATTTGTAATCAAGCTGCAAACAGAAGCACCATTGACTTCCGTAGTAGGTAAAAATCCTACTATGGATGTCAATGGTGCTCAAAACGGTTTGGTTACAAACATTGCTCAAAATATTTTCCTTTGTGTTCAGCAGAGCAAAGAAATTAATACAAGTTTGTAACAACATGAGGGTGAGTAAATGATGACAGAATTTTTATTTTTGGATTAACTATTTCTTTAAAGGTAAACATAAGAGTGTGCACTTACTTCAGATCCTGGGAGTTAGATGTCATCATCCCACGCATGCCCTTGTCAGCAAGTTGGCAGCTTGATAGCCTAAGAGAGCATTTAAGCATTTAGGATTTCTACTGTAGCTTTAACTTGTACTTAAACACTTCAAAATCCACTGTGAAATCAAAATGATAGTTTTAGGGTTCATAGGTTGTAAAGTTGTAAAGTCTAATTGAATCTAAACGACAAACATTTGTCGATTGAAACATTGTTTATTTAAATGCTTTCTAAAATGACAAGGTTCCTCCCTCACATACCATCTGCAACTGACTAGCAAACATGATTTTGTGCGGTGACAATTAAAGTCTGTTGGGTATAAATGATTGTTTGACAGGTCGGTTGGTGCATCCGGCTAAACTTACTGCTTTATAGGAAATACATAAACACACCCAAGAAAACATCGTCTTTACCTTAAATTTGACTATTTTGCTATTTGAGCTGCTTGGTTTACTCAAATTAAAGGAATAGTTCACCCTAATGTGAATATTCTGATCAGCGCAGTACATTTAAAAATGCCGGCACACTTAACCAATGAGATTCGACATTTTTGAAGTCCCGCAATATTCAAATTTACGCCGCTGATCTGTATGTTTCCATGGATATGCAAGGTTACATTTGCTAATTAAGCTCAAAATATGAATCATATATAGTTTTCTCTCAAAAATGCATTGTGTATATATGTATACAGTATATTAATCCACTGGAGTCATTGTAATTACTTTAATAAGTCAGGAATAACTGACGACGGGCCGTTGAATTATTCGAAAATAATGCACACCCAATGTTACACTGCGGACCAATTATTCAGCTTATAGCTAAGATATTGCTCTGGTGGTTATTTTAAGACAGGTCAGGTGCAGGTGTATGTATAATATTTTATGTATAATAATATATGTAATACTAAATGTGCTTTTTGGAGGTTTGCCAATATAGAAGTTCACTTAATTTAGCATAAAATTATTAGTTTGTGTTCAATCAAACGAATAAAGGAAATCATATAAATGAATAAAAAATAAATTTTCATATTAGGATGAACTACTCCCTTATGTGAAAATACAAAATATAGTACATAGTATTAAAATGCTACAACACCATTTTTAAAAGCAGCAATGCTCTTTGTTTAATGCAGGTGCTACACTTACGTGAGGAGCTCTTTCTTGCTCTCCTTGCATGGGGCGTATTTGTGTTTGGGGCTGGGTAGGGACACATCTCCTGAATACTGCTGGTCCTCTAGCAGATCCTGAAAAGGGTCTAGGTCATCCTGGAAATAAGGACAGATAGAAAAACAAAGATTTCTATGTATGTCAAGAAGTAGAATAGTTTTATATAAGAAGATATATTGTTAGAAAAATAAACAGTGAATAAAAAAACTGCCAAATTAGCAATCATAAAGTGTCCTAACAATTTAGTAGTAAGTAGATTTAGTAGATTTTATCCTCATACTTTGGTTAATTAGTGTGTGAACAATCTAACAGAAGAGAAATCCTCTTTAAACCGTAATCGCCAGGAAAGTAAAATCATGCAGTACCAGCACTGTAAACTAGATGTCCCTTCAGTGCTTTAAATGAAGCAGGCCACCCTCCTTCACATCATTATAAAAATCCAGCTTCCCAAACTAGAAATTTTCCCCAGAAGGTTCACACATTGGCTTAGCAGTCATTATAACCAGACCCATCTTTTGGGAGTAGTCATTATATTTTAAAGGGGTTTATTTTGCTTGTGCAGGATGAAGAGGAAAATTGTAGCTGGTCGCATGAAATGAGTTAAAGACCAAGCAGACCTTTGAAACGATTGTGTACAGTATATGGCCATGCCATGATGGCTCTACCTTTAAGCAAATCAGTTTCACATAACGTAATAATATTCATAACCAAAAGATGTAGCATGGTTAACCACTGACATAAAAACAAACCACCTTAGAGGTAGGAAATTGGTCTTTGAAAAAAATTATGCATTTTTATCTTTATACTCTCACAACATGACACATATGCAAGAATGATTGATGTTTCTGAAAAGTTTTGTTTTAAAAATTTCTAAAATTATTTCTCATATTAGTGTATTCGTTGCAAGCATATTTTTAATGTGTTTTTAGAGAGGCTGATGAGATTTATAATTTGCGTCCATCTACTTTTCGTACTGTTCGCAACACCCCTGGGTTTACCCATAATGTACATAATAATACAAATGCTAATTATTTACTCATTTACTTCTCCAAAACAAGACTGAAAACTCAAAAAGGTGGTAATAATATAGTGGGAATCTATATACACAAAATCCTGCTGATCGTGGGATGCTGAGGGGTTGTACCTCTTTGTGGTCCTCGTCCAGCCTTTTGATCTTGGTATAGTCCACAGGCAAGTCCCAGCAGTCTGCTGTGCTCATCTGGTAGCAGTGGCTGTTGAGCAGTGCCTGTCGCTGGGGGGACATGGGCTGCAAGGGGGTCAACACTGTGCCCCCACTGCCCTCCCCCAACCCTCCAGCCAGGCTCAAGTCCAGGGTTCCGTTCTCATCACCATCCCGGTCACCAGGGCTCTACCATGAAGGATGACGATATGGGAGAATTAAAGAGAGAATATAAACGGTACAAAAATCATACTCAACAAATATCATGATTGGAGCCATAGCTTTCTGTTATATGGCGCAGTAGCGATACAGGCAACCCGGTTTTGAGTCCTGGCTCAAGGTCTTCCTATGATTTTTATTTTCTTTTTCAATTTTACTTCCTGTCCACTTCTACTGTTCTATCTATGCCATAAAAATAAAAATTCAGACAAATATGAATTATGAATAGTATTTAAATATGACAGCAGCACCAGCAGATAGATTTAGAGGGAGGCGATTCTGAGAGAAACAGACAAAATTAATGAATGAATACCTGTGATTGGCTGATTACCCTGGCAATGGGATAATGCCCACCCTATCGTGCACATTCTGCAAAACAGCCAGGAATGAACTGGTGGACATGAATGGATCACAAAAAATCACTCAAACACCACCATCTTAGCTCACATCCAAATCAATATAACCTTGAAATGACTTAAAACAATGATCTGTGAGAAAGCCAATTTTTAGCAAGCACTCAGCTTGTTAGATGAGTGAGAATTTGATGGTCTAAAACCACCAGTTACTAGTCACATGACAATACTGTCTCTCAATACTGAGTCTGCTGTGACTTGGGCAACTTAAATTAAGATTAAAACAACCTAAATGCAAAGAGATGTTTTTCCTCCTCATTTTTTTTAAATCCACTCCACTACACCAGTCCATGGTTAATATGGGAGGAGTAAAAAGGGTGAGTGATGAAAGACAAAAGAGAGGGAGCATCTTGCGTTCACCGTCCTACATCTCCACACACAGCTGCTTATTAGTGAATATAAAGAGCCCTGCAGATCCTCACTACCTCTATCTCTCTTCTCTCTCTCATCCTCACTCGCTCCAGCCTGCTGCCTTACTGTCCTTACAGAGAGGTCATTGTCTTTCTATATACCCAGAGGGATGCTGGGAGAACAGACCAGACCTGGACCACAATTGAAATCAACATTAATTCTACCTGTCTCAGTGAGAGAGAAGGTAGGGGCACAGGCACCCCCGTGTGCCTGCAGCTGTCAGCTTCCCCTGGACCTCTCCATCCCTGTGCTCCCATTATCACCGTACAGATTACAGACTGAAATTCGATGTGCCACTAAAGCAATAAGGCCATTAGGCTCAAACAACGTGCAGAGAGGATCTAGACGTGGAGAATATGCGATGCCGCACCCATTTGCAAATGAGCTCGGTGTTACTTTAACTGCGCAGAATGACTCTAAATTGGTAAGTGTCATTCTGGTAAGCTACCTGGAGAGCTGGTCACACCGAAATGCAGAGAATGTCAAAGTAAGAGAGAGAGAGAGAAGTAACCAATAAAAAATGATCCTCACCTGCGACAGGAGCTCGGGGCCTTTCCCGCTCAGGCTCTGGGGCATCTCTCTGCAGCGCGTGGACAGGTTGAGGATGGCAGTGGCGGCCATGTGGGCGGCTTCCATGTCGTGCGTATAGTCGAAGCTGCTCTTGCTGCATGTGCTGCTGGCGCTGCTTCCTCCTCCTCCCCCTCTTCCACCTCCACAGCTGAGGCTACTGCTGCTGGGAGCGTAGCTGCTTGTGGTGCTGCTGGCCGGGCTCGAGGTCTTACAGTAGCGCTTGGCTGAGGAAACGTATATGCATATGCGCCAGGTCAGATGCTTTAGTAACCCTCAATGACAATGTCCTCGGACATATTATTATATATGTATAAATGTATACATATAGACAGACATAGAGACAAACAATGAAAGAAAGACAGACAGACGGACGTAGGTACAGTAGGTAGGTAGATGGCTTATTAGATAAACTGCTGTTCCATGACGAATGCTAGGAGGAATTGAGTGTGAGTGAGAGAGAATGGAGAAGAGCAGGAATGGGAGGAGAAAATGGTGTGACAGCGTATCTAGGTTTCAAGCAGCTGGCTACACATTGTTAACAGGAAATCTTAGACCTGCACTAAAAGCCTTTCTTTACTTCCATATACAAAAAAGAACTCTATGTTCATAGACAAACTCTGCATTATTAATCTGTTTAGCATTTAGTAGTATGGATGATGGATTCCCCAATACTGGAGGATGATGAACTAGCTGCTATAGTAATGTTTGCCCAAGATTTATACGAATCTCTAATTTGATCGTATTTTTCATCTTATTTTCTATTGAGACAAACAGCAACGTTGTCATTACAACTAAACTGGGTGTAACTAATTGACGTTGCCAGCTGAGAATGAACGAAGTATGAGTAATTTCTAACATTAATTAAATGTTATTCTCATTCATTTATTTTATAAATTTGCTTCATTTGTCTTGTTTATCAAAAACTGCATTTCTTTGATAGTATACAGGCAAGAAACATCACTTGCAAGAATGCCTCTTAATTTCAGAGATATGGTACGCGTTCTGATTTCAATAACACTGTCTATATTATCACTGCAGGGCATGCTGTAATGCTCCTTATGGGCAATCAAGACTGTCCTGATGTAATAACCATGAGTTATAATGAAAATGAGTTATTTTCAGCACAGCTAATGAAACCGTACCAAAAATATCCCACCGAATTCTGTTGACAGGAAATCTCTACGATTTCTGGCATGGGCGTGAAATCAACTGCTACCATTTTGAACAAAATCGTTCCAGTTAATTTGAATCCTTCACAAATCTAAGTGTGCTCATTTATCAAGACCTGCAATCGCAGTTGGGAACTACAATGCTGCACATTACCAAAATTTTCCAAAAATGAAACTTCCATCAAGTGCAAAAGAATACGGACAAACACACAACCATGCATCAAGCTGCAATATGTACACTGCATTGCATGCACATTTTATATTTTAAATGGTTTAATAAATGATTATAGCTAGTTCCAATGTTTCTTTAACATAGCATAGATAGCTGTGCTTTTGATGGTCAAAAACTATCCAACCATTATTAAATTAAAGCAGCGACATTCAAATTACAAATCTCTTGAT
Source organism: Cobitis vettonica (assembly GCA_029874735.1). Taxonomy (NCBI): domain Eukaryota; kingdom Metazoa; phylum Chordata; class Actinopteri; order Cypriniformes; family Cobitidae; genus Cobitis; species Cobitis vettonica. The sequence continues at coordinate 3,217 of JAPMOP011159428.1, read as the reverse complement.
TGGGTCTGCATACCTTGGTTATTAATCACTGCAGAAGCCAATAAGTAGAGTAAGATTTCTAATAAAAGTCTGAACCCTACGACGAGCTATGATAAATTCAAACTAAAGCTTTTATTAAGACAAGGGATTCACTTCAAAATAAAAAAAAACGAAAATCATCTCTTTTTAATGGAAAATACTGCAACCATGTCTGGCGGTACAAGACCATTCTAATCTTATCTCCATCTGATCTTTCAGAGCGAGATCAGTTGATCAACTCTGACTTTTTATACCTTTTCAACTTGTATGCCAGAGGAAAGATAATGAAGGCAAGCTTACCGTCATATCCTTTGGGTGATGTGTCTCGCCCGTGGTTCTTGGGGTTGAGGGACCTCTTGCCGTAGGCCTGGTTGTCATAACTGCTGCCGTAGTCGAAGCTGGTCTTGGAGTACTTCTCTAGCTCCTTGGCCAGGTTGGATCGTGGAGTGCTGGTGGGAACGTTATTTTTGTACCCATACTGTGGGATCTCCAGTTGTTTCACAAAGCACATAGGCCTGCAAGACAAAGAAAATCGACAGGCAGAGGATGCGAAATTGAGTAACACTGGACTGGATATATACTGTACCCCATAGATCAACACTAGAAGGGTAAACAAACAAAGAAAGGTTTATGAGGCACTGTTGTATTCTTGTTTTAAAGCTGCTTTTGAACAATTGGTATTGCAACAATTGGTGAGACAGAATTGGTGCTACAGAAATACATTTTAATGTGAATTGAATGGCAATGATAAATCTTGATTTCTTATTTATTACTTATTAATATTTTGGCATATTTTCAAGTTTTTCTCTGTTATTTGATTTTCCTTTTTGTACACTGTCAGAAAAGTGGTCCCTATCTGTAACTGGGGCAATAATCTTTGCACCTAAAGAGTTCATTTTAATAGCTCAGAAGTTCATATTATTACCTCAAAGATACAAATTGGTACAAAATGTACACATGTCTGTATCTAAATGGTGCATATTAGCACCTTTTAAAAGGGTACTGCCTAAGTGACAGCTATAGGACCATTATTAAAAAAAAAAAAATTCAGACATTATTTTTATTATAGAAAAATTATAAAAATAAAATTTATTTGATTTACGTGGCACGGAGGGTAATGCCGTACCTCAAAACGCGGTCTGACGCCTGGTTGGATTTGGAGCTGTCGCAGGGATGATGTTTCTCCTGAACTTTTGCCATCTTCTCAGCGGCAGCTATGGGACATCCCGAGAGACTGCAACAGCGGCAAAGCAATTTGTGTAGTGTTAACAATTCGTTTGGAGCAGCATGTAAAGGGCACGCGCTCTCTCAAAAACGCGCACATGCCCTGGCAGACAGCAGAACTTGAGGAACAAAGTGAGATATGAGGGAATGCATAATAACAGCATATGGAGACGAGTTTGTCAGAGAGAATAGTCTGCTTAATATGACATTCTCTCAATACGGGCTTCCAACATGTTTGCAAAATCCTAGTATGCGTGCATGTGGTACATGGGGATATTTATGTATGAATAATGCATTTCGTGTGGCCTAGTTCTATAGTATGAAGGCAAAGCTTTGCAGATATCTGCTGGGCATTTCTGGCTGGCTGGCTTCAGAAAGCTCCTCACAGCGAGATACTGCAGTCATTTCAGAGAGACACACTAGAGCAAACTGAGCTTGAGAACATCCAGCTACGCTCCCATGCTCCTGTTCCTCTGTTCTCTCTCGTGCTGTTTCTACCTCTCATTACTCTCCTATATCTCCCTCTCAGTTTGTTTATCCTTTCCCTTGTTTCTGTCTCATTTGTCCCACTTTTCTGACTTCTCTCTTTTTCTCTGTGTTCCTTTGTATGCTTTGCCTGGAAACACTCTTCTAATCATCTGCAATTTTCGCATTGTCTTCGTAATACGCTAAGCATTCGGGTTTTCACCAGAAATAAAAACAAACAAATACAATGAGACGAAAGCACACATTCTCTGTGAAAATGGAGACTGCAATTTCAGAAACACATAAAATGTATAAGCGCAGATAGCTCTCGTTTATTTAGACAAAAAAGGTACCAGAAAGACAGAAGGACTCTTGTCGCTTTGCTGTTGCCATGACAACCATGCAATGAGGAATATGTAGACATCATATACGTATAGTCATTGAAGAAGTGCATTATATTTCCCTAATATACATTTTGTTTTCTTCTGTACAGCCGTTTCTTTTGATGTGTGTGTGCTCCCATAGGAGCTGTTCCATATAACATGGCCTGCAGCGACGTCTGCTGCAACTGTCTGAATGTACACCATATGCACATGGAGCCACATCTTTAGTATACTGTATAAGTGTAAATGTGTGTTTGTGTGTGAAGCTTTATTGTTATTCACATTCTCGAAATGTTACATTTTCTGTTTTGACACCATCTTGTTATCCAGTGCAAAAACCCCTAAGCTTCTAACATATTATTTTTTAATTTTTGTTTTGAGTTTTTTCAAGCTCAATTTCTAATCTGAGCTTACAGGTATCAAAGAGTGCAATGCTGTTTTGCTCCGGGTGGGAATCGAACCCTAAATCTCTAGTCTGTAAGTCAAAAGTGCCAATGCACAAACTAGATATTTGAGCCTGGAGCTATGTGTTTCCCAGATCCAGGAGAGCTCAACACAGTCCAAACAAATCAGCCCTTCTTCTACTTTAACACAAGCCTCCATCTAAATCCATACATAGTTCATATTCCCTCTATAAATTGTGTATAAAGACTGAAACCTCAGACACCAGAGTGTCTCCAGTTCCTTCTCTCCACGTCCCCGCCGGCCACTCACCTGCGGTGGGAGTTCCTGTTGCTATTTACATGGCCGCGTCCCGAGCAGCCAGGCGTGGGGCACTTTAGAACATTCTCATACATTGCAAGAACTTGGACAAACAGAGAGGAAAGGCGAGAGAAGGTTAGGAGGATCCAGAGTGAGTATGAAAGCCACGTGTTCCATTAGGCTGAACGGACTGCATGCACATGCATCTAAGAAATGTCCCCTGTCAAATCAGTTACTCAAAGTTATTCACGACTAAACCATATGGTGAAAGAAGAATCCAGGCATGCAGTGCGTTAATGGCATGCATGTTGTGTGAAAGCATTGGCGTACGAGGAAAATAAACGTCTTTTCAGTAATAACTGAGATATTTTTGGTGAATTAAATGAGTCTAGTCATTAGATTGTCTATGACACATCCTGCAGTGC
>JAPMOP011158563.1:0-10839 GCA_029874735.1 Cobitis vettonica | reverse complement strand
ATAATAATAATAATAATAATAATAATAATAATAATTTAAAACTATAAAATGGGAAAAACATGCCAAGTATCATCATGAAGGCTTGCTATCAGCCATATGTCTGACGATAATATCGTCTATCGGCACATCCCTAAGCAGCACATCAGATGTTGCACTTAGTAAAACCTGCATTTATCTTATGTACTGATCATGTGACTTAGTGTAAACTACATCTCACTAAGAATAGCTGCTGATGATTTGAAATGCTAAATGTCACTTGAAATCACATAACTGAGTCATGTACTTATTGTAATGAGATGTTTAAAATGCTAACAGGATACTAAAAATAAGGCATGTAACACTCCATGGCATCAAAGCAATATATGGATGCACTGAGTCTTCTGGCCTTGCAACGGCTGCATTTGCAGTATGTTTAAAACACAATTTTTAAGAAAAATACTTTGTTAGACATTCTAACAGTTGTTTAAAGTAACAGGAGAGCCAAATGCTTGAATGAACAAGTTGAAATGCAAAAAAGACAAAAAAATAACAAAATTGACGTTGTTCAGGTCTAGCAGGACGGTAAGATGCTGCGGTGATACACATGTAAGAACTTGCTATCAAATAAACACATCTTTAAATGATGGAGGGAGAAGTTCAGCAAAAATATTTGTTCTGGAGAAGACACCTATTGCTTGAAAAAACTTTTTAAATTTTATTTTAAATAGGGTTATCCATTTGTTGTACATTTACTGTGATTTATTTTGAAAAAAATAAATATGTTTTAAAATTTAGAGATCAGTGATAGGTTTACAAGTAAATTCAAAGACACAGCAAAATGTCTAAAGCAATATCTATTAAAAGCTTTCAATGCAACAATAATATAACATGTTATACAGTAATTACTTGAAGACTTTTCATGCATCGATCCTAACATACAGATATTTTGACTGATCGTGAGATACAACAATTCAATTCAAGGGCAAATGCAGTTGCAAATAGCAGCCAAACATACCCAAACACAATAATATATACACACAGAAAGAGGAAAAACAACAGTGGACGTCTGGGAGATGTTGCAGCAAAAAGACTTCAGCTCAGAATATTGCACTGGAATGAGACACAGCAGCGGTGAAAAGACGTGCAGAATTGTTTATTATAGACTCAGAATTTGCCAACTTCCTCAGCCTTTCCTCATGTGAATCCAGACAGGGAGTTGGCCTATATTTTCCCCAGTAGAAAAGTAGCATAGTGCCAGTATAGACTGGTAGCAGTCAGTCATGTTAAATACCTCTACCACATTTTAAGACTTCTTTTGTGCTGCCCAGCTTATTTGTTTGTCCAGTACAGTCTGCGGTTTAAGTGGACTCCAAGCAACCTGTAGGATTACACCACCTCCACGTTTTCTCCCTGGAGCCCTGCAAACCTCTTCCTGCTGGTAAAATAGTCTATGATTTAGGAGATTGTGGAGGCGTTCACAGGTATCGCGCTGAGCTTGTTACCAAGTCGGAAAGATATGATGGTGTTGAGGGCAAGAGAGAAGTCAAAGAACAAGACACCTGACAGTTGTGCCAACTTTGACTGGACGGAATTGTGCAGCATGTAGATCAGAACATGTCTGCACTTATGTAGGCAAACTTCAGCGGGTCCAGATGGTCTGTGATCGAAGGTTGGAGCCGTTTCAGGCTTAGCCTCTACAAGGTATTCATGACAGGATTATTGCACCCATGAAAGAATAGTTCAGCTGAATCCTTCGGATGGCCTTCGATATGACCTGTATTTACTACTTTATTTATATATTTGTGCTGAGCATCTATATTTGTGCTAGCATATCACACATGTATATAAAAATATATACTTTGTGCTTTCAAAGTGCAAGTTTGAAAACAACACAGTTATCGTCTCTGTATAAACTACAAAAACGCAAATTCGTGGAAACTGTGATGTTGTGCATGGGCATTACGTGTTCAGACATCGTGTGATGTCACCAACTACTGGCCTGACTTGCAGAATACAGCGTTTTTAGTCGCTTTGTGGATCCGTGTGAACAGGGATCATTTCAACAACAACATTTTGTAGTACATGATTGTTGTGTAAACCTACCCTGAGAAAAGCTGAGCCTAACCTGAACGATAGAGCCTGCTTGTGGTTTGGAGAAATTGTATGAGATCATCTGCACTTCCTAGCCCTCACACCTCCCAGCTGGCACTGGGCAGAAGGAGCTGGGGTGTATATGGTTGGTGCTGGTGGTTTTTAGGGGAACTCGAGGGTTGAGGCCGGTGGTTCGATACCCTCCCCCTACTCCCAGTCACACAAAGCCCCAGTCAGAGGGGCTGAAGCACTGCAACCCTGCCAAAGCTTTGAGTTAGTCACATGTCCACTAGTCCCCCTGCCAACACCATCCTAGAGGCTGCTTGGCCACGGCAGCCACCGGCCCTTGACAGTTTTGTTAATGGCGAGCAGCACCGTGTCCCACACAGGCCCAGCTGCCTCATCACCTCTGCTTCCCTCTTGCAAAAACGTAAAGGCTTTGCTTTCCTGCTGTCTGGCCAATTTCAATCAGCATCGAAAAGAAACCGATTCAATCAGCCAACCACAGCATTCCCCATTCAAGATATTGCTACAGTTGAGCATTATTGACTTCAGAGTGGGTTTACATTGCCAGACAGTTGTTTTCGTATTCACTTGCATTGGAAGCGAGACCAGCTTAGTGATTCATGGATTTTACACAACTGAATCCAACAACAAAACACTTGCTGTCAAACATCAGGCTGAATTCCACTAATGATCTGTATCTTAATTGAAACCAAACAAAAAGGTTTTGCTTGTTTTTTGCTGCCAAGTGTAAAGCCACTTCATAAATATGGATGAAACCATTAATACAGTCTTGCTTTGGGGAAGGTTAACAAACTGTTCCGACTGGAACCGACACCATTGTGTGGAGAATGCAAAATTAAGTAGATAATCACAACTGCTGTGAAAAACTAAACCACAGACAAGGAGAGACCCAGGAAGCAGGCAAGTATTAATTCGGAGGTGTTTTTTTCAGCTGAACCAAGGGCTCAGTAAAAAGTTACTGTTTTACAGTATCAGCTGACTGGAGTTTGTAAATCTGTCAGTAGCTCAGTGTCTATAGGTATCCTATGACGAGAGGTTGCCTGGTACATGTGTGCTACTATCCCATCATTATTTCTATCAAACACACGATAGCCCTGAGAGAGTGTAGCTACACATGTTCACGAAACACATAATCGCCAGGAGGGGGGCGGCTATACGGGCACCTATGGAGTCATATACACAGAGCATATTCGCATGGAACGTTTCTGTTAGCTCCATTAAACATAAACTTCGTCCCTCGCAAATTCAGATTAAATGTCTGACGTGCTCGGGAAGCATTACTCATTCATAATTTACTCTCTTTTCCTGGCCTTGAACAATGCAAATCAGAAATGCAAAAACCCTTCGTGTCAACCGGCATTTTTCATGAAGAGCGAGTTAAGACAGGAGGTGTTTCATTACAGACGTAAGGGAGTCGGAGGCAGAGATGTATGCAAAGCAACTAGCAAGGCGCTTGTAAAAGCCGAGGAGTCTGTTATATGTATTCAGCGTACACCAATAGCCCATTGAAAAACAGATGTTTAGCTGGAATGTGAGGACCCTGAGCTCTGAATAAAAGCCCCCAGCAGCCGCTGTCTACTAACTTCTTTATACGTATACTTTATATGTATCTCCTCGTTGCAACATCTGCTATTACAGTTTGTGTTTAACCCTGCTTGCCATTTCAATTATGATTACAGTGTATGGCTGTGACTTATTAGGATGCAAGGCTTCATTAGCAGAACTAGAACAGCAGAACACCTCTGCAGCTTCATTACATTAATCATTTGCTTCTAAAGAGTCATTTCATTTCAGGAGCATGATGCTTTTTCCGGGATGGGTTAGATAGGGAAGAGTTTGTCGAGAGGAGGGGACTTCCAGAAAGAGACATTTGGGGTATATAAATTAGCTTTCCCACCTCACTCTCGGGGCACTTATCTCCGCAAAGCTAACTGCTGGCCTGAATACATACATGTATATACACCCGAGGGACCAAGAGCTGCTCGCACGCCGTTCACTTTGATCTGAATATCAACTGTCAGAGCTCCTCTCATAATTAACCCATCAAGACGCATCACAACCGGATCCTTCAGACCAGACAGAGAAAGGCAAGAGCCCTTCTGGGAATAAAGAGGCTTTCCATATCCACACTTTCTCCTGCAGACAGGTGCTGCGGTTGGGGTGGAGGGACTCTTAGGAGCAGCTGTTGTGGGATGCACGCTCCCACGTTGCAGTTTCCTCTATCGGTGCTAACTTGCTCCAGCTAAATTGCGAAGGGGGCTTTTAATCACTTCCCCAAACACAGCCTCTAATCACCACTAAAAGGTTGATCGTTCCCAAGGAGAAGAGAAGGGAGAGGCGTTGTGGGAGTCTACAGAGGTGCTAATGGAGAAGTTAATACTATGACTGGATTTCAGGGCTTGTTGAAGGCAATTTGTCACAGAGAATTTAAAAGTGAGAAGAGTCAAGTCTGTGGTTTAAAGGTGCCGCTTGGACCCATCAGCAAACACTGTTGCCTTATTGAGTAACAAATAATCATGTATCAGGACCTACAAATCTGTGGCTTAGGGTTAGCACTTCATTAGTTGCTGATTAGCCAGTGCTTTTATTCATCATTAGTTCACACTGAAGCATGTATTAGTTCAGGTAGAGATGCATCGATGTTTCGGTCTATAATCGGCAGATAAAAGCAATTTTCCCCCACTATCGGAAATCGGCTGATTGATACGGGTCTAGAGGGACTGGAAAAACCCATCAAAGGTCATGCTGTGTGATTATTTAGATTTGGTGACAACAACAAGTGTTGCAGTTTGTACGGTCTGCACTTCTAGGATTTCAGAACATAACTATTAACAATAAAGGAGTAAAAAAAGCTATATTATTAGTATCTATAAGCAAGCATCGGCAGATGTAATTTTAAAGGCCGAAGTATAGTCAATTTTTTTCATGTACACAGGCTATGCATGAAGCAATTTTTGTCATCAGAACAGTGCGCATATACTCTACCGGACCGCCAATTTTTTTTAAACCCCTGCGTATATTGTGAGCGCAAGTCGCGCATGTGCCTACTGGAGAATGTAGTATATAGCCCATAAGGGTGCACTCATACTATCAAAACCATGCCCCAGCGCGATTGTCCCCCTCCCTACTCCCCCAGATGCACGCACTCACACTGTACTATTATCGATCCGAGCCCAGGCGCGCTTTCGTCATTAGGATGCGACTGTTTTGAACAAAACAGGAAGTAAAACACTCTCTTAACACTGGAACCCATCGTAATATTAAGTTTATGTTTTTTATTTGGAGTCTCTGGTGCGCAATGACACACAGCCCTCTCACATGCCATCGTATTGCTTAGTTGATCTGTCGTGTGTGCAGCATAGACATTCACGCAACCATGCTGCGTGAATCATAAGGTTTTAACAAAGGCAGATGAAGGTGAGTGGTTGCGCAATTGACGTCTCTCCTTTTGAATCACGCTCAGGCGCGATTGCGCACACACTATAGCCTTCCGCGCCTGTGCCCAAGTGAACCACGCTCCAGCCCACATTCGCAACCCGGCGGTTCAGGCACTACAGATGATTATTTGTGTTCCCTATAGTAAAGGTTTACTCTTTATTGTACTACAGTGAATACATAAGTATTTTCTAACATTTTTGCCACATGTCCACCCTCCAGCCTCAAGCACACCATAAACAAGAAATGCATTCTCTTTAACTCATACTGAATATGTATGAATTTGATTTATATGAATTTGCATTATTATTAAAATGATTTACAATGTGCCAGTGGCTGGATTGACTTCTGTAGTCCACACAACCCTAAACTACAGTCGCCCACTCATGCCATCGACTGCCGTCAACTCTATATCTGTGTTTGATTCATTTGATCAGAGGGGCATGTAAAGAAGGATTTAAGCATAAAAATCATTCGGCAGGACAATAGCACAAGCTTAATTAAGCTTAACCATAATATCCCGCTATTCATGAAAGCCATAATGTAGCTGTCAGCGATTATCATAAGAGATGTTCTCTTTTAATAATCATGAAAAAACCCAGCCTTATTAGGGTGTTCAATTCTGTGTCCACATTAAAGCTAATAAAACAGCTCCTTTATTGTAATCTGTAGGAGGAACAGTGCCAATAGAACATCAATTACCCTGCGGCAGATCCAACATCTAAGGGTATTTAAGTAAAACAGATGAGAAACGGATCACACTGTGAGGCAGATCTAATGCGGACTCGATACCAAGAGAAAATAACACACTCTTATCTACCTTCTTGAGATGTAAATTGATTTATTAACAAGGCATCTCTTTGAAGCGAAGGGAAATGGATTGATGCTAAGCAGATGTGTTTGATTTTCACTTCTATAAAGCAGTTTGTGCAGATTTTCACGAGATCTGTAGATCAGTATTCTTCTTTCGCACTTGTGAATGTTGCCATATTGTATAACAGGTGAGGAAAATATTATTTTTACAAGAAGGTGGTATGTCTAGTGATTATTGTTCCAGAGTTCTTTTCAGATAATCATCCAGTTTATTGGGTGTCTGTATTAAAGAACGCATCGCCTATGTGACTATGCAAGGCAGACAATAATATTCAGTGCCTACAACCACAATAATGCATATTGTTTGGCTTTATTGTTTTATGATCCAACCCAAAAATAAAACCAATCCTATTTCGCTTCAGGTATGGGGGGGCAGGTTTATTGCTGATAAATGAAGAGGGGCTCGTCTGTGATCTTGAGGAAGGAAGTTTGAAGACCAGCTCATGTGGAAAATTGGCTGATGTGTGGAGGTGCCTCTGACTGTAGATCAGAAACGTCTCAGACGACACAAACATTTCGGTATGTTTGGATCTGGAATTGATTTTTCTCAATCGCATCCATTCTGTCACTAAATGTCTACATTATAGCTGCACTCAAACTATACTGCTTTATTCTCTGTTGAGATATTTCTGAAACAAAAAGTAAAGTTGTGTCTAATATATCAATATATCAAAGATTCCCCTTTCACTGAGCCTTAAATCAACATGACGTGTGTGAAATCAGTGAAGAGGTACTCTCAGTGTGTGACAGTGCTTGCCATTTATATATTTACACTGCGTGTTGCAAGCTCGCCCCCCCTCCTCTATCTCTCTGGCTCATGAACTGCTTCTCCCTCTCTCCTGCACTCTCTCTCTCTCTCTCTATCTCTAACTTACTCTGCTGCCAGAATCTGCTTTGCATTCCAGTCACGTCGATCGCACCTTGAGTGATCCTGGAAGACAATTATTCATACTGAGACGAAACACATTCAGGCGGATAGCTCTGCATTTGAAAAAAGATAAGCCACTTTAATTATTTAAGCATACTGTTCCTAAACTCACATTTACTTTGCTTATGAATTCACACTTAACAGTGATGACGAACCCTCCCTCCACCCCACGTACATTTGTGGATATGAGAGGAGAAACAGCACCATTACATTTGCATCTCTCTGCTATTGAGAGAGATAACTCATATTATTTTGACACGTTATGTGCAAACAAGGCCAATCAGTGTTTCCACATTCAGAGACTAGAGGGAGAGGTGATCTAGTATTTATGAGGGGATGCGGCACGGTATAATTGAGGGTAATACCGCGGTGAATCCTCTGCGCAGTGTAATGAAGCTAACAAGGTGGGTTCTTCAACAAAGGCACCTGCCAGCCCTCCCCTGTACACCGGTAGGATTTAAAGCAGCCCCTAAGGGTTTCTTTCACTCCTCCCAAGAGCCTTTTCAAAATTCAATAAATAACATCTGTAGGCGATGTTGGGTGCAGACCTGGGTGGAATGCGTCATAGCAGAAAAGGAGGGGGACGAGAGAGAATGTGTGAGAGTAGGGGAGAAAATGTGTTTGTGTGTGTGTGTATATAAGTGTGTGAGAAAGAGAGAGAGAGAGAGAGTGTGTGAGCTGGAGTGCTGGCTGAACAAAGAAACCATGACGACTGCCAGGTTGCTATGGCGACCACTGCAAGGGGCCAAGAGAGTATAATAGCACATCAATCACTGTCCGAAAAAGAACTTCATTATCAGCTGAAAAATAATCCTTTAGGATCTGTTTAGTGTGTGATCGTCCATACACTCACCTCGAAGCCCTGTTCACGTGCAAATGCCGCGGCCTCCTGCAAAACAAAGCACAAATGCATCCTTCATTAATGACAGCTTAGTGTAGCAATGATATTATTTCATTTAGACCACCTTTCAAAGCCTTGCTTAAACTGTGCAGCACTGAAGCACATCATTTATAATCTTTATTTCTTCCAAAACTAACAAAATAAATTGTCAATTCCTTATAAAATACAATATTAAATTATAATATAGTATAAGTGTATATTTCATTACACACGCACACAATTATATTATATAGGACTGAAAGTGTGAGAACTAATCGATAATAATCAATTATAAAAATAATTGATTACAAATTTCATTAGCAATTAGTTGGTCTGTGACGTCGTTTTGGGACAGCGGACACGCATCCGCTTCATACAGCGCAAGCTGTGCATTTATAATTAAAGTCAGGCGCTTCTTCTAACCAATCCAGCACAAGTTTTATTAAGGTATAATAAGTGAAAAATCTAAGTAGGTAGAGTAGATATTTAGGTTTGATCTAATTCATCTAGAAAATAAATGTCTGATTAATCGATTATGGAAATAACAGATTATGAAAATAATCATTAGTTACAGCCCTATTATTATAATATATTATAACATAACATAATATATATTGTAACACACAATACATAATTCTTAATGTATTTTATTGGTTACACAATAGTGTAAAGGTGCAGTGTTGCACATAAAATACCACATAATCTGAAATGTATTTGTTGGGAAGAGAGAGTGAGCTGATATGGGTTCAGATTAGTGTAGACAAATAAACGACTTTTTATTATTGTGCTATTTGAGGGTTAAAAGACTCCAATTATGTGTGCAGGGTTTTGCCCTTTGCTTGGCTGAATGACTCCAGGGACCAGTTGTGACAACCTCGGCCTTTAGAGAGGAAAGGGGGGAGGTTGGAAGGAACCAGGGCTTTGTGATGTAAGGGGCATAGGCCACCTACAGCCTGCCTGTCAAAGCCACTGCATAATAGACCCTAGACATGTACATTAATCTATAATACACCATCTGACATCAATCAAGCACTCTACGAACACTCAGACATGGCATTTAGCAGTTTTTATGTGGTTGCAGTCACAAGTTTTTTTCACTTCAGGGTCACAGAGCTGGAGATATAACCATGTTTGTGTTCAGTGCATGGAGGTCAGATGCTCCAAGGTTAATCTCTGTACTGTAAAGTTGGGGAAAAACTTCCCAACAGGAGTCCCGGAGATAACTCGCCACCAGGTTTCATGACACCAATTACAGCTGAATGATCTGATTATGCAGCTATCCGGCAGCGAAGGAGAGCCACTCTTTTATTAAGAGTGATTAAGCAGAATTATTTCAAGATTAGCTCCAGGAATTAGAGTTAATGCAACCCCTCCGGAAAACTGTAACAGACAATCCTTACTAGCCCAGGCAATAAAAACACTAGAAGAAAAACTGCCGCACTTTCCAAGACACTCGATTAGCACAACATTATAATCATCACCTTCCTAAGCTTTCTGTGTGCTGTAATTAAGAAAGGACAAAGATTCAAAGAGTGTATTTTTATAAGTGAATTTTTTACCTCACTATAAGACAGAAAAAACTAATTTATATATGACACCAAAGAAATCCGATATAACAAAACTGAGCAATACTATAGGGGACAATGCAATGCTCAATAAGGCCGCTCTGGTGACAGAGATCCCGCCTTCCAGTTAAAAGAACCAGTCAGCAATCAATAAATACTGACGATTCTCTGGGAGAGGGGTTTTATACATAGTCACGTGAGGCACTTGCCAACCTGTGCCCATGCTCAGTAGCTGAAACAACCTTGAATAAAGGTGTTTTTTAACGCAACTTGAGCTTAAGAAAGAACATTTATGGTACAGTTGATGTCAGGCTTAATTGTTTGTCGGAAATTAGGGATGCGACAAATGCCGATATACACTAACAATACCTGGCCGATAACTATTCTGAATCGCACGGCCAATATTATATGCACAGCTATTTCATGTACTACGGCTTTTGATCAGGAAGTCCTTATCGATCTGAAATTACTGTTAGTTTAAGTCGTTTATAACATGCATTTGAAAAAGCAACACTCGTCAAACATAATCATTATACATATTTCTTTATTATAATAAAAAAAACTTGAAAAGGGATGAAGAACAGCAATATTATATATACACATACATACATACATACATGCATACATGCATACATATATATGCTTAAGCCATTTCCTGGAGCTGCGTATGTATGCTCTTCTTCTGCGGCCCATATCGAGTTTCTGCACGAGAGCGCCCTCTGGCTTTTGGATGTAGCAGCATTTCACCGTAATTCATTGAGAAGCATATCAAGCATATTGGTGCACCCCTATTAGAAATATATTGTTTAATTGTGATTTTAGCACACGATTTTTAAGATAACTCTCTTTCGGGGCATTGCGAACATGGCCAATTAGTGGCACGACTTCACTAAATGGACTGACACCACTAGCGGAACCAAAGAGAATTGCAAAATTATGCCAAACAGGTAGTCAGTCCCCTGACACCATGGTTAAACATTTCAGAATACATAACAGTAGTCTCTCTGCATATCCAACTGACATAGGAAAAGTAGTTTAACATAAAAAATACACCCTTCAGC
>JAPMOP011158151.1:0-10310 GCA_029874735.1 Cobitis vettonica | reverse complement strand
GATGAAACACTTCCTGTCACGTGTATTGGGGGCGTGCACGATTCCAGCGATGTAAACAACAACGCAAAAGACAAGTCTGACAGTATTGACACCAGTACGGGCATTCAGATCATTACATCCCCGCATCAAACGGTTCATCTGACTTTGGCTCACAGTCATGAACCTCCCCGTCACTGTCAAAGTGAACTTTAGGGGCAATGTGAAGAAATTTCCCGTCTTGGACACGAACAAAGCACAGTGGGAGACTGTAGAGGCCTGGGTAAGGAGTCATTAAGCCTTGCTAGGTGGCGTTTATGTGGAGACGTTTAGATTTTTGTTCTTGGAAGGCCGAGGCCTACATAAATAAATCTTAATCGGGATATAAGACGTTCAAACCTAAATCGAGACACATGATCCTATGATAGCAGCTATGGTTAAACACACCAATACGTCCAAATACAATTAATATTACTAAATCATAACAAAATGTGTGTCATTAGGTTTTTGACCTTTGTGTTCGAAAATAAATTATATTACAGGTTGTAAATAAAGTGTAATGTTGAAAAATATTTATTTTTAACTTTGATCTACTGTATTGTCTGTCAGTTTTCGATGTCATTATTAAAATAGATAGTTGTTGTAATGTACAGTTTGTGATGGTGTTTGTTTATCTGATTAGCTGACAGTAGTTTCTTCTTTATGATCGTTAGATCAAAACTACATTCGGCTTGAGTCATTTCCAAGTGAAATATTTTGATGAGGACAACGAGGAGGTAAATAATGTTTCATAGTGTGTTTATTATTTTAATTTACACAGTAAATTATATTATTATATTATAGTTATACAGGTTATAGTAATGAATTACTATTAATATTTTATGAGAAATATTTTATGAGTCTTCAATTGTCCTCTTATGTTTACCTTTACAGGTGTGCATAAACAGTCAAGGTTTGTATTAAGCATTGAATACAGTTATAAACAAATATCTTATCTGTGTAATGTGACAATATTAATTCATAATAAAAATTAAATATTAAATATTTTTCGTATCAACATTACAGATGAATACACAGAAGCGCTGAAGGTAAATTAGAAAATATGAATTATTTTGTAGTATTTTGTTTGATATGTGTTGTAGCACTATGATGAAATCCTGTCCTTATTTTATTTATTTTATTTTTGGTACAAATGTTTTGAATTTCTTAAATTTTCCATTCAGAGTTCATTTAAACAAAGCAACCAGCTACATATGAATGTGTATAAGATGAAAGGCCAAGCAGAGGGTGGTGCTGTGAAGACAGAGCTAAAGGAACTAAAGATCGATCCCAGACCAGCTCCTCCATATCGTGCAAGGGTTAAAATGGCAGATAAAGAGACCCAGGTGACGCCTGAGCGGGACTCTGTAAGCCCTTACATTTTTAATCTTAAAAATTGATACATACTGTATGCTGATCATTTTATAGTTAATCATTTATATAGTGCATGCTATCTTGTAATACAAAAAAGGTATGAATAATACTCAGGCTTATGATTGACTAAAACCTTACATTTTTGTTTTAATTAAGCAGGCCGTTGCAAAGGAAAACAAAGGGATGAAAACTGAAGAGGAAGCAGTCCCAACATGGTTTAAATCTTACATGGACAGGGTATGGTCCTTATTATTTAAATAACAAAAATTTGGAGAAACCGCATCTCTCTCTCTTGAATTCACATTTTTTGTGTTTGTGTTTCCAAACTGCTTGCACTTTGCAGTTTAAAGACCAAGTTGTGCGGGAGGTTGTGGACAGGATGTGTAGTGAGTTTTCTGGCCAATGTTGCACACACAAAGCCTCCGATCCTCCTGCAGAGGAGCCAAGCACCTCCGGTACTCAGAAAGCAACCAGCTCCACCACACAAAGAGCCTCCAGCTCGACTCCAAACTGCAGTAGCTGCAAAGGACCAGCCACCGGTGGAGGATATCAGTGCAGGTACTAAGAACGTCCTGAAGCTTTATCAGGTTCATCCGGTTCTTGAAATGTTTCTGAGATAAGTTTAGTGCTTAGTGTGTCAACATACACTGTTTATGGGATAATCATGTTTTGAAAGTGATCATAGGATATCAAATCTAAGTCCTTTTAATAAAACGTTTCTCTCTTTCTATATATACAGTGTCTGCCCATCTTGTATCTTATGTGAGCCCTGCAGTCATAAACACGACCCCAGCCACAACCTAAAGAGAACAAGGACTCCTTTGTCTGTCCCTGAACGTGGAGTCACTCCAGAACCCAGGCAAGCCAAAATAAATGCTTGTGGCTTATTTAATACTAAACAAACCTCCAGAATTGTGTTATGTATGTTCTACATAACCTTTTTGGAGGTTTTTGTAGTTTAAGCACAAAGGTCATGGGTTCAATCCTATGGTACCCATATGGTGATTAAATGTCTGAACTTTAATGACTTTGGACAAGCTTCACTTTGGCTCATTTTTACCCAGGTTTCTGAGGCGGGGTGACAGGACAGTGCGTAAGGCAGAGAGGCAGCGGCTGAAAGCTGAGAGGAGGCAGTTGAAGGCAGAGGTGAAGGAGATCAAGAAGAAGCTGAGGCTGGAGAAGAGAGGTCTGCTGTGGAGTGGAGCCTCCAATGGGACCGGCACCTCGGGCCTTGCCCCTGCTCCTGCCCCGTCTCTAGGACCAGGACCAGCACCTGCTTCGGCCCTGTGCCCAGACCCTCAGACTTCCAGTCCAGAGTAAGGGCCACACTGAGAGGGGTCAGGGCTGGGTGACCTACCTACCCAGCCCAGAACAATCATTTTCAAGATTATCACATTGTCTGTTATAGTTGAGTTATCGCTGGCAAGTGGATGGAACTACCTCAAAATGCACCTGCTGCCTTTATGTATTACGTCCTTTTTTGCTTTTTTTGATATGAGCTTCAAGGAAAAGACAGACGCTAAAACAAAGCTGTTCTGACAATCCTCTGTGCACTCAAACCAGGGGTCCCAAGGTCTCCTGCTCCACCTTGGTGCCCACAATGACTGCCTTGTTTCTGGATGAGAATCTACCAGATGGCACTTGTCTGGAGCCGGGCACCAAGTTCATCAAGTACTGGAAGATGAGGAACACTGGCAACATCAGCTGGACCTCTGATACCAAGGTACTTAAATCAAACAGACATTTCAGAACCCACTAGATGTTCCTGTCGTATTTGTTGCAGTTGTTTTGCACTGTGTGTTTGTGTCTTTGCAGTTGAAGTTTATGTGGGGGAACCTGACCCTGGGTTCACGGGAACAGAAAGAGGTTGCAGTGCCCTTTCTGCAGCCGGGTCAGGTCGGTGTGGTGAGTGTGGCGTTTGTTGCGCCCCTTCTGGAGGGCACCTACACCTCTCATTGGCGCCTGGCACACTGCGGGGTGCAGTTTGGACCGAGAGTATGGTGTAGCATTGTAGTGGTGCCAAACTCAGGGCAGAAACTCAGCTCTCACTGCAGCAAATCACTGGTGAGTCCAATGTTAAATATGCATACAACAGTATGTAGCTCCTGAGGTAGTTATCAAATATTAAAAAAAATATTTCTTTATTTGTAGAGGACTGATCTGTATCTAATGGGGAAAGAGGGGATGTTCTGGTCAGGCACCAAAAACTGTGATGCTCAAGTGTCTACTAGCTCCAGGAGAGAATACTGCATCCCCTCTGTGGACTTACTAACAGCACAGGTGGGTATTGGCGGACACAAAAAGCACTTCCTGTATCATTGATGTGTAATGTGTTTGTTCATTGATGTGTGCCTTGTTATTCAGGACCTGTTGTCCTTTGAGCTACTGGATATAAATATTGTGCAAGAACTGGAGAAAGTCCCAGCCAACACTCTAGTTGGTAAGGCTTCATTTCAGTCACAATTATGTAACACATCCTCAGGGTCATGCGAATAATTACACCAGCCTTATTTTTTATGATTTATTGTGTGTCCTTCTCAGATATTACCCAATCTCCTCCCCCTAATCACGGATCCTCATTTGGAAAGCATGGAACGGGACCGTGCAAAGTCAAAGCTGGACGTTCATGCGGGAAAAAATCTCAAGGTTAGAGAACTGAAGGATCCCAATCTGGAATGGTCACAGCTACGGATTCATAGTTATGATTATTATAATAACTTCTTCTCAGCCCATATCGCAGTATGCTGCTTATAAAGACCCTGTTGATGGATGGTTTAATGAACTTGTGGCTTGTTTTCTCTTAGTGTTGCAGCCTCAAAAACAAAACGATCTCCTGGACATTCCAGCCAATGAGGAAGGAGATGAAGACATCAGTGGGACGCAGTTTGTCTGCGAGACTGTGATTCGTTCACTAACTCTGGAGGAGGAGCCAGAGCGCAAGCCTAAGCGCAGGGCTCGGCCCAACCTGAGCAAGACTGACAGTAAGCTTGAGTTTGTTGCATTAACGCTTATAGTGTTTTCGACTTTTATTTGTTCATTCTGGCTGTAATTTTTCTCACAGTTCATGACACTAGTCGCATCCAGGAAAGATTGTCACTGATTAAGAAAGACAGACCTCTGCCGATCGTTAATAGACCTGAGGCTCCACCCCCTATACCAAAGCCAGTCATAACAGAAGAGCCGGTCATGCCAGGTAATCTTGCTGAATGTACCTAGACAAATGTCTTTGCTCTGCTTTCGAGCTATATGGTTTTCAATTCATAAACATGTGGTTATTACCGCAGTATTTTCAGAGGCCTTGGTTGGCTCGAATGAGAACATCTACACCGACCCAGCGGCACAGGAGGAGAACGAAGAGGAAGTGGAGCAAAAGGCACATGGAAATGATCATGACAAAGAGGAAGAAGTGGGAGAGTGGGATGAGGTGAGCAGCCAGGTGTCCTCTGCCTCATCAGAGGACTACATTGTCATCCTGCCTGACTGCTTCGATACTTCCAGGCCCCTGGGAGAATCGATGTATAGCTCAGCAATGTCCCAGACTGCAGTCCCTCTCGCTAACCAACCGGAGGCGCCACAAGTCCAAAGCACCACTGAAGGAGAGACCGAAGAGACCACCCTTGTTCCAGCTCTTCAAAATAGCCTGAATAAGATGCTCTGCACCTCTCAGATATTGGACACCCCTCCTCTAATTCCAGAGGTGGTACCTCCTTCCATAACTCTGTCACCAGCTCCATCTCTTCGATCCCATAGGTAAATATTAAAAAAGAGAGTTAATTTTTTTTTCTTAATAATAATAAATAATGCATACACTGTAATATGTTGTTATCTATTAATGCTTTTTTTTTTGAAGATCGGTGAGATCTCATGATCTTGAGTTGGCACCAGGGACCTCTGAAGAGAGCACATCATGCCGGCCTGAAGATGACACAAGTGGTAAGTTGTCAGTCATGGAAAAAATTTATTTAAAATGATAGTTCACCCAAAAATCCTCATCCTTTTTTAAACCTGTATGAATTCTTTTCTTCTGATGAACACAAATGAAGATATTTTGATGAATTATGGTAAGCACACTGCTGATTGTAACTATTGACTTCCATAGTAGGAAAAACAAATATGATGGAATACGTCAGCTGTGCTTACCATCATTTATCACAATACTTCCATAATATTTGTTTTCCTACTATGGATGTCAATGGTTACAATCAGGTGTGTGCTTACCATCATTTTTCAAAATACCTTCTTTGGTGTTCATCATAAAAAATAAATAAATTCATACATGTTTAGAACAACATGAGGATGAGAAAATGATGACAGAATTATCCTTTTTGGGTGAACTATCCCTTTAAGTACCTTGTGTTTTTTTTTTATTTTTTTATCTCATTTGGTGCTTACTTCTCAAATGTTAATTTTAGACCCTGATGTATGTCATGTGTGATATTTTTAATGTGGTTGTGTAGTTTAGACCAGTCTTGAAAAGATTGTTTCAGAATTATGTGTCTGCTTCGCCTCAGGTTGCATAACGGCTCATTCAGAGTCCCATGTTAGTGCCTTTGAGACCTGCAGCTCCCAGGATCTCAGGTAAAACCAAATTAGCCCCTTTCTCACTCCCAAACATTACAGGTGTAACATATTGTCTGAATACAGTCAAAATAGCCAAGTTTCAAGATAAAGTTGTTCGACTGCAACCACAAAGGAAGTGGCTCTGCAGACATTGTTAAACTGTAGTGCGGTTAACATAAAACTTTTCTTGGCACATCATGTAACAGATGCACATCTTTAACAATAGTGCTGAGTAAAACATGTTTGCTATCTTCCTGTTGTTTCACAATCTCTTCAGTCAGCATTATTACACATGCTTTTGTTTTTCTGCAGGGTACGTAACGGTGGGCTGACAGAGGGGCTGGTAAAGGGAGCGCTTTCTGTGGCCGCCTCTGCTTATAAAGCACTCTTCACAGGCCAGAGCACACCTCAGGTACTTTTTTTTCACTTTTTAATGGTTACATTTATGCATTTTGCATTTATCTAAAGTGACTTACAGTGCATTTTGAGGTGTACTGTGCATTTGTTTGCTGGAAATTGAACCTACAAGCCCCAATGCTTCATGCACTTTATTCTTTCTCATTTTTGGTCATCACTGAGCTTTGCATGCGAGTGATTTTTAACATGCTTATTTTAGTTTGCTTCACTTACAGCGGCCTGCCATCGACCCAGCCTGCGAGGATGCCTCCTTGATGGTGGTATTACAGGAGATGGGCTTTAGTAACCAGCTGCTGAACCAGAGGTTGCTAAGAAAGCATCACTACAATTTGCTCGATGTGGTCAGTGAGCTAGTGCAGTTGACTGACAGTGAGTGGCATATCTCGAGACACTAGAAAGCACCATGGCAACCTCAATGAGTACATGAAAAATAAAAATTGTAAATGATTTCATCGTGTCGCAGCAATCTCTGCAGGAGCTGGATGGTGTTAAACGCTTCTAATGTTCTTTGTTAGAGAAATACGTAGTATGGACCCTTAAAAAGGATCTTCTTATAATAGCTGCTATGATGCAATTACGTGATTGTATAATTTTAATGTTTATAAGACGTAATGAATGGGGTAACAGCATATGGTTTATTTAGCAGTCTTTATGCTATCTGTGCCCTACTGACATGTATAGACTTCTATTAGAAAGGCTTCAGGTATCTTTTGTACTGCTTGATAAGCTAAGCATAATTTGAGACGGTGTCCTGAAGGTTTTAGTTTGTTTGGACACTTTTGCCTCCTAGAGGATGGGAAAAACTATTGCCTGTGTTGATTTGTTATTTGTCCCAGTGACCTCTATATTTGTATAGCTTATTTTTGATCACATTAATTAAGGTGTTAGGCTATTAAACATAGGAATGTGTGCAATGAGTTTTTTTCCGTCATGCTTGACAAAACCAGTGATCGATTAGATGACGTTTTTGCTAGGCATCATTTATGATCTACTTTGTTAATTTCATGTGCTACCAATGTATTACTATCAGCTCAAGGCTTATCAGTGGCTTTTGGTGTTCAACACAGTGAATAAAAAACATTCCATATATAAACGTTTGTTGGAATGGATTGTGTGTTCAGAACGTGCTGGATTTTATCTACATATGACTGAAATAAGTGTGGTATTTGCTTATACGGCACCATGAATCATTTGCTTTTGCTCTGATTGACCCAAACAGCAAAAGTATGTGTGGTTAATGTACACATTTCTGAACTGCTGAAATAGTGGAATGTTTTAAAGGTTAAAAGTGTTATTCCTTAACTCAGCTTCCTCCAAAGAGGACAGGAACTGAGCACAGTTTTGTTTTTAACTCCACTGTATCTCCTTGAGTTTTTATAGTACTTTCATTTTATGAATATCAAAACCAGTCAATAAAATAATGATTGTCATTTGTCTATGTTTTAATACACACAAATTACGTAAACAGTACTGTTTAAAAGTTTAGGGTCATATATTTTTTTGACATTTTGGAATAATTGTAAACTTGATAAAACTATGGAATAACACAAATGTAACTATGGGATTATATTGGGTCCAAAAATCCAAAATAAATAAAAATGTTATACTCTATCATCTTCAAAGTAGCCATCCTTTGCTCACCATCAGATGATTATAAACCAGTTTAAAAAGTTATTCTATTCACTCTCAGAAAAAAGGTCCAAAAATTGTACCGTTTTGTCTCTGGGACGGTACCTTTTAAAAATTTCCTAATATGTACAATTTAGGAATAGAGATATGTACCTTTGAGGTACCAACCAGTATGTCTCTTTTAGGTACCAGCGTGTACCTTAGAGGTACCAATATGTACCTTTTAGATACATTTTGAAAAGGTTCTCGCCCCAGTGACAACTTTTGTACCTTCATGTACCTTTATTCTGAGAGTGTTCTGGGCTCTTTGCTGCATTTTCTTCATTATTGGGCCCACATTATCCAATTAAATGTATAAAATAAAAATTAATTTTGTAATGAATTTTTTGTGGCACAGTTGTTTTTGTTTGTAAAACTTATTTAAGATATTTTTAAATATTATTAGGAACCTTTAAATGCAGTGACACTAAACCTCAGAACAGTAGTGTACACCAGTGTTTCCCAACCAGGAGGCCAGGGCCCACGGGGCCTCAACAAATTTCCAAGGGGGGCTTAAGATGACTTAAAATTATTAAAATAGGACAAAACAAGCAAAAATCAAGATGTTTGTTATTTTCTGGCCATTTTAGTAGCAAATATACATCTGTCTAGTCATTCCAAGCTCGAGTTAATTTTATTTGGAAAAAAATGAGTGAGTGGGGGCTGTGGTAATGAAAAGCCCACAATTTGTATTACATTATAAAATACATTTTAAGATTTTTTGTCCTTTGTTTTGTCCACCAAACAACTTGAAGACATAAAAACTCAGTGGAGGCACGCAATACAAATGATGACCACAGGGGGGCGACATCGAACAGTTAAGGCTTAAAGGGGGAAGTAGTAGCGCTTCGTACTCGACGCTACAAGTTTTCAAGGTGCATGCAGTGTTTTCAACAACTTCAGCGCCGGCGAGTGACATTAGTCGACAGAAAATATTAATTCAAGATATTAAGCCAGAATGCTTCGATGATTTCACGGTAGGTGGAATATTGATTTGTTGACATTCGACACGAACACGTTTTGTAATGTTAAGTTACGACGAGTGTTTACGTGAAGGAAACATTAAGTTCATCCCGTCTTGTGGTTTAAAACATTCAGTCATCGTCATGACGCTGTGAGATTGTATTGTTTTTATTTATTGTTTCTTTTTAACATTATGGTTACGTCTCAAAACGTAATGAACCTGATATTTGCATCATCACATGATGAGCATTCCTAATCAGTGGCACCTACCTATAACTTAAGTAGGGAGTTCACTTTTGAGACATATACTCACTGTAGCACCTATCTATAAATCTTTACACATTTAAAAGTAGTTAACAGTGACCCTTTATGATTTTCCTGCTTATAAAACATCTATCACGGAAATGCAAATGTATTTAATGGTTATAATGGGTAGTGTATTGGTTTTAATCGTTATGTCATTATGGTCTCTGTGGGTCTCTCCTGGTAATGTGTTGGTTGGATGGGAAACCGATGGATGGGAAACAGGGGGATCAAGAGCACCATTAAAGCCTACTGGAATAAGGCCTAAAACACACTAAGTTTTTTTTTGTAAAGGTTTTCATAGATAAATATTTGATAATTGAAGTCATTAGAAGTTGAAGATTTCTTCAAAAGTTTTTTTCTGCAGGCACCAAAGAAATATTTTATACAAGTTGTGATAAAACTAAAGCTGGTGACATGCTGACCTTTGTGACACAATATGAGAATACGACCATAATAAAAAATGTAGGTTTTCAGTAGGTTTTCACACACTTTAGTTTAGTTTTTGACCAAATTATTAAACTTTGCTATGTTTTATAATGCAATGTAAATTCTTTGGACAACGTTTTTTAGTTTTACTGTTCTTTGGGGCCATTTTACTGCTTTACTGTAGTTTTACGGTGAGATGTTTTATAGTTATGTTTAACTAGATCAATACAAGCTTTGTGATCCTAACCGTGCACTGTACCTATAATATACAGGGTCTCTATTAAGGCCTTTGATTTAATCACATTAGATCCAACATCATTCTGAAAACAAACCATTATGACCCAAAATAAATATGGAGATAAACGGAGGCTTTCTAAATGGATGGACTATGGAAGTGTTAATGGGGAAGGACAGTCGGATCCATGCCCTACCTGCCAGGGTACTGGACGTATACCGAGAGGTAAGTTTCAGTGACCGCGGAAACGAAATTTTTCTATATATTTCTGATTTTATTTTTTCTGTTGTTAAGCAAAAACCGTTTAACTGACAGCTTTAGATCTTAGACGCACTGCCTCTTGTCC
>JAPMOP011157699.1:0-12317 GCA_029874735.1 Cobitis vettonica | reverse complement strand
AGATCACTCTGAGGTGGTTCAGCAGGCCTTAGAAAACTCTAAGGTTGTGTGTACGGTAGCTAAATGCAGAGCATTTCACCAGTCTTATCTATCTATACAGCTCAATATGTGGTATCATTCCTGCTATCTCACATTGCAAAAATCAGTAATGGCATCTCAATCCCTTCCACAGCATGCAGTGAAGACCAGCCAGAGCTGAGCATCATGGTATCCCTGGGAAGGTGTGTGGGGTTTTGATTTCAGCTAAATACATTGCATTTATCTTCTTTTGGCTGCTTTTCAAGTCCTTCAGCTGAGGCGAGATTGAACAGGAGGATGAGCTAGCGCTTCCCTCATGGGCCGATACATACACAAGCACACAAGATTGCGTAAGTTGTGTGCATGTGTTTTCTTCTTAAGAGACTGGATGTTTGGTACAGTGTTTATTTCGAGAAAAGGGGAATGAAACAAACCACAACTGGGGGCTGTATACAAATCAAAGTAAAGGGTGAAAAATGAAAGTGAGAAAGGTTCACAAAGCTTGGAAACGGATCAGACACTAATAGCTCAGCAAGGTTTGGGGCCAAACACATATTCAGGTAGGATCAAAGTTGAAAAACGGTTTAGTGCTGACTGTTGTTTTCTGGCCAGGTTCACATTGATACACAAGCCAACGCATAGCAGATGCCATCTCTCTCACTGTGGTGGTTGTAAATACTTCAAAGGATGCGGGGTGAAAGACATCTAGGACTGACAGACCTGATCCTGGATCAGCAGTGGGTGAATCCCGACGGATGCATCACATCAGAAGATCAATACCCCACTTAATGCTGCGCAGTGGTGGAATAACAATTGACCGTGAGAAAGCTTTTCACTCATCACCTTCCAAACAATACCGGCTATAGCCCATAATTACTTTTGTGGATAAACATGTTGGCCAGTTATGGTTGCTAGAGTTCTCAAATGATGTTTCGTTGAGACTGCAAGAGGATTTTGATTATATTGCAATCAGATCACAGGAATGTTTTTGCAAAAAAGCTTAGCAAGTTTAGTTGGAAAATAAATGACAGCATTGTCATACTTATTGACTGTAGCAATTAGCCGCATCTCAGAACGTGCACAGGGGATTGCAAATGGACTACTCGTCAGTATAGACTTAAAGGTACAGTACGGGTTTTTTAACAGCATGTAATGGTGAGATTACGAATTGCAACCAAGCCCAATTTCGAAACGCAATGAGAAGCTACGTTAGAGCTACCACAGGACAAACATGTCGTTGTCAACGTAGGGACGAAATGCGCTCTGCAGTTTGTCCATTTAGGGCTACTGTAGAAACATGACGGTGACCTCCATGTAAGAAGACCCGTGGTGTATGTAGACAAAAAACGGCTCATTCTAAGCTAATAAAAACAATACAGTTCATTATGGAAGATCTTTATACACCACAGATAATATATTATTTCTGTCAAGAGATCCTACCCAAAAATCACAGAGGCAAAGTTTTCCATTTTTAGTTTATTGTTGTGTAAATGTACCAAACCATGCCCCAGCGCAATTGTCCCCCCCTCCCTACTCCCCCAGAAGCCTGCACTGTACTTTTATCAATCCGAGCTCGGGCGCGATTTCGTCATTAGGATGCAATTGTTTTGAACAAAACAGGAAGTAAAGCGCTCTCTTAACACTGTAACCCATCGTAATGTTAAGTCTGTGTTTTTTATTCGGAGTCGCTTGGTGCGTGATGACACACAGCCCTCTCACCTGTCCTATCATATTGCTTAGTTGATCTGTCGCATGTGCAGTGTAGACATTCAAGTAACCCTGCTGTGTGAATCAGAAGGTTTTTATGAAGGTCAGGGCACGATTAACCAAACCGGTAAATCAGCATATAAATTCACGTTAGTCTAAGCCTTTCATTATGCATTCAATATACTTTCTTAAGTTGGTACGAATGAAAACAAGGCTGTGAGCAACTGAAGTATCAGTGCTCAATACTGCTGTCATATTGTTTTCTATTTTCATTTCCCAGTTAAACCCTAAGAAAAGCTATTTGTCCACTGTGAAATCTGTGGCAAGACATATCGCCATTGTTTGTCACATGTACGACTGGCACGTAGTTACAGCGTGAAATATTGAACGAACTGCACTTCCATTCCTCACCATCCTGAGTCGCATTAAATATGGCGCCGACTCTTGACGGCATGTAGAAATTTAAAATTTCTGAGATTTTTAATGAGCTCTCAATCTCCAAGTCTGTCCTTACTTTGCTCTCAGCCAGTGTGGGTATGTCTGGGTTTGCAGTCTATATAATTTAAAGTCAGTGTGTCAATGTGACTGAGCGTAATCCCATGGTTACCCATCACTGGCTGTTATTGCAAGACAGGAGGAGGAGCAGCCATATGGATTACAGAGATACAGCAAATACGAGTGTGAGCGTGTGTGTGTGTCTGGGTATCTATAAGGATTACAGAAGCGAGGCATGTGTGACACAGGAGGATATAATTCTGTCAGAGTCAGAGAGCTGCTACAGGGTCACCCCTCCTTGGAGCCATCTGCTTCCTCCTGCCTGTTAGTCTCAGGGCACTGAAGCTCAGATCTCAAACTGGCCCCAGGGGACAAACACACACACATGCACCCGCACACAGCGAACACACTGAAATAACTAGAGAAACTAGTGGTTAGGCAAGCAGACCAGCAACCAGGAAGTGATTGGAGTGCCAATCTCCTGGTGAAAAAAGAGAGTTTACCCCCTAGCTATTTCTGTGCACCCAAGTGCATCCCTCTTGGAGTACAGAGGAGCCGATTCAAAACACAGATACTGATTGGGGGCCATGTATGTGACGTGAACTAGAGGTACTGTTTGTATGAATCCTATATAGGGCACTTAAACTGCACCCATAAGTGAATGCTGAAATAGTCCCAGAACAATTATGTGCTATGGCTTTAAGACACATCATTATAATAGAGTTATTCATTCATATAATTTTAGAGAGGATATGTAGGATATTCTGTTGTTGCTTGAAGAAGTCTATAAACTGCACACAGAAAGTCTAACAATTGTCTGCCTGAATAAAAATACTGTTTCCAGATGATTGCATTGAAATGTACTATTTGTTGTGGGAGATTTTGCTGCTGCAACAGTACATGATGATAAGCGTAAAAATATGCCTGCACTAGTTATGAGTGAATTAATGTTAAGGTAATACTAGTATTAAAAGTGTAAAACATTAAAAACAGGCACAATTTTAATTTTATGTTGACAACTATCCAATTTAAATATTTGGAAAAGGCCATGCAATACATTTACATGCAGATTTAGCTAAACTACCCGAAAAACTTTTTTGCGGTTTAATCATCAAGAGTTTCCCTAAACGAGAGCGAAACAAATCTTCTGTAAGCATTCTAATCTGACCTTTCAAAATGTACCGGCCTAACCAGCCCAGCTCAACTCTGTATCAGATTATACAGAACACACAGAGAATAAATAAACAGTAATGCAATTCAAGTGAATGAGGTATCCTCTGTGGCCTCGGACTCGAAATGTGGACTCCAGGACAAAAGAGGTGGACGGAGAGAAATCTAGAATGAGAGGGTTTACATTGTTGTTTCTGCTCACAAAGAACAGCAGAAGAGAAAGAGAGAGTCAATGGACAATGGTGCTGCCCAAATGTGAGGGGATGACAGTTTTAGCCAAAGCTAACTGCATGACCAGAAATACAATAGCCTTTTCATTTTATAGCAACAAATTGGCAACCCTTGTGTATATAGGGTAATGTTACTGTTCATTCACACCGGTCTGAAAACAATATGGATTTTATGAACAATATGAACAATGCATATTAAAGTCTCTGTAAAGTCAGTCTTGAAAATTGTTTCTAAACACATTATAAATGTTAGTAATGTATTGCTGAAACACACCACAAAGACTGTAAACTATGTAGTTCTGAATTGCAGAGTTGGATCGTTAAACAGTTTTTCACCATTTCTGAGTTCAGGATTTTTTTAGGCGGGCCTAAAACGGTGGCTTGATGATGCACTTGAGCAACTATGCATGGCAACGCCTCTAAAACAAATCGCAAGCATCCATTCAGGTTGCATCTGTATTTGAAAGCTGAGAGAGACGGGAGCTTGCCCCCAAGTGGGCGTGGTTTCAGCACCGACATGCCCCCACTGCTTGAAAGCAAAGAATGTTGCCTATTTTTCAAAGACTTTGATAACTTGTCATTTTTTTCCATAATTCAAATTTGGTTGTTTAGGTCTACCCATGATGCGTAAGATGTACCCGAAAAAAACTTTCCGAAACTCGTACGAACCCTGGCAAGTGCACTGGGCACAGAAATACTCTGTAACACGTCCTACTGCTTTTTTGACACTTTGCCTATGTTTAGCATGAGAAATCCAACTCTTAAACTGTGTTAATGAGGCAAAATGCATGAAATAACCGTTGACCCCCCCCCCTTTTAAAACTTTAAAAAGCATTATTAAAATGGTTTAGATACATTTGACCCATGACAACAATTGATATTAAACTCTCACACAAAGCAAAAGTTTTGCAGAATTAAAGTTTGCTGAAGAGTATAATTCTAAAATGAAAATTTTTGAAACTGGCAAAACCCACCTACTACGAATGCAACATGTCGCACTGCTGCTGGCTGTTATGATAGAAACAGCATGAATTACGTGGTGTCAATTTAAAATGTTTATTGATGGGAATGAAACTAATACAGACA
Source organism: Cobitis vettonica (assembly GCA_029874735.1). Taxonomy (NCBI): domain Eukaryota; kingdom Metazoa; phylum Chordata; class Actinopteri; order Cypriniformes; family Cobitidae; genus Cobitis; species Cobitis vettonica. The sequence goes on along the minus strand of JAPMOP011157699.1, from coordinate 7,611 downwards.
TGGTTCATAAAATCGTGATGGCCCCAATTTTACAGGAAAATCTGTTCACTCTAAGCGGCCATAATGTGGCACCATAAAAAAACAATCTCAGATATGCAGCTCCTATGTGACTGACAGGCATCGGTCACGTTTCCTTAGCGACGCATTCCACGGATGCGATCCGGCTTGCGCGGGTTGCATCAGCCCTGACAGGTTGATCTGCGTCTGTTAGTTCTGCTGATCTCTAACCGATGCTGCGTCTCTGTAAACTGCTGTGTCTAAAATTGATTTTGTCTGCCATGACGAAGAGAGGAAATATGAACTGGCATGTCCATGATGACAGGCAGGAAACCTGGTACGCTGTAAAGAGAGAGAGAGGGTGAACTCAGTACTCACTGTTGTCCTTTGAGCAGACGGCCAGTAGGGGAGTCAGACGATATACGGTCCTACTTTTTCACTCACAAAGGGAACACCTCCAAAAACTAAATATCTTCGTTGAGCCTGTAAGACAGAGAAAGGGAGAGAGAAAAAAAGGACATAAGTATATTTGGATCTGGCTGTGTTAGAGGTTTGTAGACTAACAACCGCTGGTTTGTAGGTGACTCATGTTGGCAGGAGATGTAAACCGGTCAGTGACCCGCAACAGAGGACGATTCAGAGCTCAAACTGTTGAGGAGAAAAAAACACTCTCACATAAACACACACTGCATAGCTCTAAACAGGACCAGATGTTTCTGCTTGGGAACTGCACTCCCATCTGTGCATGGAGAAAAGAAAGCAAAGCACACTTTTTAAACTCATTAACCCGTTGTCGTCAAAAACAACAAGAAAGTCATGGAAGCCATTTGTGTTTTACACAAAATAAGTACTGCCATGTATGAATACAGTATAGGTGCCCATCTATCCATTCATTACCTCATGCAAGAGAACATTAAACTTTTATAGGTGGTTAATACACCCTCGCAGCCCTAATACAAAAAATAATCTGACCGTGGAATCTGTCAGCGTGACTGAATAACAGATTCAATTAACCAGTCCTGGAATTCCATATCCCTGCATCTTTTAAAACCCCTGGTGAGGCTGCGGGGATTGACTGCATTTCCCGGAAAACATTTGTGCAAGGCTATCACATTCTGACCACAGTTAGCCCCTCTAACCGCTAGTGAGTTATAGTGTGTTCATGCATAGGCTTTTGCTCAACTCACCCACTCACAACCCCCCACCGCAAACACACTAACCAAGGGGGACACAGAAGGGGTGCGGGGTATAGGCATTGCAAATAAGCTCGAAACTGGTGCCTGAACTTAACTATTTGTATTACGGAACAAAGGAAGAATGGACAAAACAAACCATGGCAAAATACACATTGCTTATCTTGACGTGTTGGGATGAAGTAGCTTGTTTTGAAATAGCTTCCTAAATGTTGCCAGCTTCCTATATGCATCGGTGAAAACTGCACTGAATTCACACATACACACACACAAACAAACATTACATGGTGTTTATGCCTGTAGACTGCAGGGAGCGTTACCGTTGTTCATTCTGCTTTGGATGGTGGATGTCAATTGGCATTTTGATGAGCAAATCCATCAAACACAGCTCATTTGAAATGAAGCTAATCTACCCATCCAAGCATGAAGTTACACTGCAATAAAATCAATACACACTGTGGTAAGAGTGAGTTTCATAATATATGAACTTGAGGGTAAAAAGGATAATAATGTAGAGACTGCCTGATGCCAGTATATCCCCCTTTGGCTAAATTACACATTAAGTGAGAGCGTTTGTGTGCATGTTGTGATTTATGTCTGAGTAGGTCGTGTATGCGCGTACAGGCGTATGCAGTATGTAGGCAAGAAAGGTATTTCAATTTTGTATTTTCATCGTGCGCCCTCGAAAAATAAGTCACCGGCCGCCACTGGTCAAACATCTGTGTACGTGCAAAAATCGAACTATACTCCAGGCTTTACTGTGTTCCTCTAGGAATTATATCCTATAGTAATTCAATTTTTTTTATTCTTAATTTAACAATATTTGGTTAGGTTAGTGTACGGTATATTTAGCTGTATATAAAATTAATAGGAGTCTGTAATATCTTCCTATTTAGATAGCTATGCAAATGAGTGCGCATGACAAATTTCAGCTGAGTATCAGCTGTTTGCTTTACAATGTGATTTTTGTCCTTAAATCAGTACCGTTCTTCACAGACAGATGACTTGTTTTTTTGTAAATGCTCTCAGAGACACTCCTGACCAGAAAACATTTAAGTTTAGGATCATGTTCCATATACATGAGGTTTAAGCATAGATATATGTTGTGTCCTAAATCCCAAAGGGTCACATATGGAGCCTGCCTAAAACATTTTCTCTTGAAACAGTAATTCACACAAATGTTACAATTCTGTTATTATTTACTCATACTAATGTCATCACATAGCTCTGTGTTATGCACAGACCAAAAAGTTATTATTCGCTAAAAATTTTTGTTGAAATCAAAGTGATGTCAGAAAAATTTCTCCTGTGTGTTCCAGTAAAATGTTTAGAATGACGGGGTTTAAATGTATATTTTTGGTTAAAGTACTTCTTTAAAACACCTACACTATTTTCCCTGTCTCGTCCTCGAACCCGAGGACACTGAGACAAATAGACCCAGTTCCTGCTGCAGTGAAGCTCTTTTAACCACTTCCATCATTGTGATGCCCAGCCAATGTCTGACCAGCGACCACCAACCACTTCCCTTTATTTCTAAATGTTTTAATTCTTAATAAATCTTATAGTATATATCTTTTTTCTATTGGATCACCCAAATCTGCCCAGCGACAACCAACCATTTCTTTTAACTTTTAATTTTAATTATTAAAACTTTTAATTCCCATACAATTTGTATAATATAGTACTCAATATATAGTATATCTTCTATAGGATCAGCTATGTCTGGTTCTCTTTCAAGGTTTTTTCTCCCAGGAGTTTTTCCTCAACCTCTTGGGAGTCAGCTGACATTATCTTAACTTAGAACTATGTTACATTACGTTACATATACATTACATTATTACTCCGCTCACAAGTACGGATTAATTTTAGCCGCTGTACTTTGCTACTTTGTTGTCTTCTCTGTTTTCTTTTGCTTTTATTAATGTGAAGCTGCTTTGGAACAATTAAACAATTGTGAAAAGCACTATATAAATAAAGTTGAATTAAATTGAATAAACAATGTCCCTGTCTCATTAAAGCTACATGAGAATTATTTCTTCCTCTAATTGTGTGTTCTATCCACAATTCTTCCTGTTTGTTAGTCTCCATTTTGCCCAACTGGTCTCTTTATTTCAGTTTGTCTCTCCGTTTGGTGATAAATGGTCCCTGGTCTCCAGGAATGGACCTGTTAATAATTCAGACCAGACTCTGGCATTGAGCATTAAAGCCAGGAGGCAGAACCTTCAGCTGATAGATTACTAATCAGATTAATTGCTGACTTTTAGTGGGAAAATGAAAAACGTGAGGGACCACGTGGTGCATGGTAATATACTGGAGCTTCTAGAACACTCAGCCAAGAACCGCTTGCAATTATGCCAAGCAACTACCATTATCTATAGAGAACATGGCCCATTATTAAGGATTCAAACAGCAATACTGGCATTAGCTGAACGCCGGTAAAAAACATTATTTTGCCTTGTCGTGTAGTCGGTCAAACAGGTGATTTTGGCTAGTGACGTGAGTGCATGCTGTTATCTCATTTCTTTTACGTCAGATTTACATGAGAAGTTTTTCGGTATACTACCAAAACTGGTAATAACCTTTTCAGGCTTCTGATTGGCCATCATGGCTTAGGGTTATATCGCCACCTGTTTGTTTGTCATGCTCTTGGGAGCGCTTCATTGCGTGTTTTTGCCTTTTCATGTGGATCGAGAAACTTTTTAAACCATGCTTGTGTGAACAAGATTTTTTTTAATGAAGGAAGGAAGAAAAATGTAGTTTATAAAAATACCCGTAAACGTACGAGTGGACTAGGCCTAAATCAGCGATTTTTTTCTATAGCCTCTTTCTCTCGGTATGTCTCTTTCTATTTTTCTCTCTGAGTCTACTTTGATATGTTTGTTCTTTCTTCTGCAATGAAAAGTCTGATCTGGTCGGGCTGATGGTGACACTCGCTGACTCCTCATGTATAATTTAACACAGATGAACAAAAAAAAAGAAGTGAGCTAAGAGTTTGTCCCTCCCTCCAAGAGATTTTAATGTTGTACCTACAAAAACAGAGAGGTTGCATCAGATCCTATAAGAACTTGAACTCAATACAACACACGGTTGAACAAGAACAAGGACAACAAATAAATCTCAACTCAATCCAAACATCTAAATGGGTACAACAATGTTATAGTACAATCTTAAGAACACATATCCTGTAATAAATCACATAAGACGTCACTTCAAATAATTTGTTCAACATGCTGTTCTGGCATATACAATAAAACTGACCATGTTCCTTAGGCCACAATTGTTCTGTGATACCCAATTTATGTTTTAGCGCACAATACATTTTTGTACCCCGCACACGGTTAACCCCAGTGTTATTAAATATAAACTTTCGCCTCACTCCCAGTGTGAGAATTTGTGTTTCATTATTCAATCAGAAAGTATCCATATAAAAGAAACCGAGCTTCAATTCTGGAGATTAATGATACGGAGATCCCTCTGTTCTTAAAATCAAAAGGACAGACTTCTAACAAGCTGCAACTAAACAACAAATGCAAGCCAAAACAAAGAATAACAAATCTGATGGACTGACGAAAATCTGATGATTATTGCTAGATAGTAACAGACCACATTTGAACAAACGTATTTAAAATGTAGACAGCCTGCCAGACCGTCAAACAAACAAATTATAAAAAATTATTTATGACTCCATGTCTACTAATCTACATGTATAAATCAAATAACTGACGCCACTGATGTGACCAAACTCTTTGTGTCTGTATGTGTGTGAGAAAAAGAGTTTGGGTTGAAGAGCCAAAGCTTGTACAGGGTCAGTTCTTCTTCTTCCTCCTCATACCGTGGGAAAGGACAGACGGGTCAGACACACAAAAAGACCACTGTATCTCTCCCTCCCTCTCAAGTGTTTCCGTTCTTCTTTTTCAGTAAAATTTGTTAAACGTAACAATTTGCGAGTTAAACAGCAGACTTTGAAATTCACTGCTGTGAACAGAATCAAATGTAAGCCACATGTACACAGCTCTGACTTTAAGGAAACAAAGAAAACTAGCCAATCACAGTCAAAGAGGTGGATTCGTTTCTTTTCATATGCTGCACCTGCTCTCGCTCTCATCATACCATCTCTCTCACTGGTCTTGCTCACAGTGACCCTGACATATCTTTTCTCTGTGTCCACAGGAATCCCGCTGCTCCATCTTTGTCAGGTGACAAGTGGCCTTTCGGCAATGTCTCAGACTGCCTGCATCACCAACCGTTTCATCAGCTGCAGGCTGTCTGATATCGTTTGCTTATTTCAAAGGGGACATATAATGGGAAACAGGATATACATATTTACGCATCTCTAACAACATGTGTTTCTATGTACTATATCGTTATTGTATGGAAGTTATATACGATGAAGTAGAAGTTTTAAAGTACTGTAGTTTTTCATCTCTAGATATCAATGTCTTCATAAAGTTCCACACATTTGTTACTAGATGCTGAGTCTGCACCATGTTCAATACAGCACCAACAAACAGCCAATACCACAAGAAAAAGAGCTGGTTGTTCAATTGCAGAAGCCACAAAATGCAACAATTTCGATCTGAAATGAAAGGCATCACCAGACCCCCCTCTGGGCGAGTGGCCAACAGCGCGTGGGTACGATCAGGCTTGAGAGCAATATAATGGCATCTCTGCGCATTAATCACCTTGAAAGCCACAAGCGGCATAAAAATTGACAACCTGGCAACCCACCGCATGTCTTTATTAAATGCCACATCTTGAAGGCCCTAGAAACAGCCCCGCCTTCCAAAGAGACCCAAGAAACGTGTCAGGAGAACCGAGAGAAGAAATAAGGGAATAAAATAAGAGAGCAAGTGCCAGAAAGATTGAATGATGTAATGTAAGATGGAGGAATGATGAATGTTTAAATAAGACTGTGTTTTATAGAAAGAGCAGGGGTGATGTATGCCGCTGTCGGGGTGACAACTAAATCAAAGAACTATGGCATGTCATAACCACTATTCAAGAGAGATTGGGAAAAAGGCCTGGGTAGAAAATAAAAAAATGCCTATTTAAAATTATTCCCTGACACTTTATAAAGTAAAAAATTACCATGACGTCAACTTAGGTTAATGGGCGTGAGGACGGCGCACTATTTTTAAAATTCTTATCTCGCAAATGGTCAAAAGAGACTTTCTATTGTATAAGCAGCATGGATACATACCACACACATGAAACAGAGGCAGGGGCTTTTGCTCATTCAGGTGAAAATTTTCGGACCATGAAAATGTTAATTCAATAGCCATAATTAATTCAATAGCCAGTAATTCTGCCTGGACAAAAACACTTCAGAAAAGTCTCAAGTAGCAGTAATTAAAAATGTAAATCTGTTTCTCAAACCTCTGTCGTTCAACACAACCACTTGACCCCAAAGATGGTTTGTGCAGGTTTAAGAGGGGACATATTATGGAAAACAAGACTTGGTTTTTGATGGTGTTTTGTACAGTTAGACGTCCTCTATATTTCTCTACCTCTCCGGTCTGTCTAGACCATTATGTAAAATAAGTTGTGAAAATGGGTCACCCAGAACCCCATGGTATTGATCATTAGGGCTAGGTGTAACAATGGCTTAAACCATCTCAACACTTTATAATATTTAATATGCATTTCAGTATATAAAAAGAACTGTTTTTTATTAAATTAAAAAATAATCTATTAAAGTCACAGTTGCTAGATACAATGTTTAATGTAAACACAATAAAATCTAATTCTCAAAGGCATGTGAAAATGAACTGAATTAAGAGACATACAGACTGTAAGTACAACTACAAGAACATCAAACACATAGTGTGTATGTAAAATATGTGTGCATATTTTTTAATTAAATCTACAAATAATTTATTCAAGTCATTGCTGGCAATTACAATGTTTAATGCAAACACAACTAATGTAATTAAAGGCATTTGAAAATGAACTGAGACATACAAACTATATGTCAAACAACTACACAAAACAAAAATACAAGAATAAATGAACCTCAGGGGAACAAAAAGCTAAAAAAGTTTAGAATATACTGTAGCCCCTTTAATCTACTGTAGTCTGAATGACTAAAGCTGGACACAGCTGAACACATCTGGCTATCATCAGCGATGAAGTTCAAATCTAAATGCGCACAGCACATTGCCCTAAGGGATAAACACACAGGAAAGAATATATAAGATATAAATTTTGATTTTCATTGAAATAGTGTTATTTTCAGAACTATGAATTCAAACATTGTGCTACAGAACAGAAAGCTACACCAAGATAAAGTTCAAAGCAAGGACAGAGGTCGGGAATTGAGATTTGCCGTCAAATCTGTCTACGAAAAAATAAAGGTTAGAATCAAGAAGAGAAGCATGTTTAACATGCCAAATGCCCATTCCTGGACACCTTTAAAGAGCAC